>CAXAKS010000202.1:0-90175 GCA_963969495.1 Ceratothoa steindachneri | reverse complement strand
TCTTTGATATCTCGTAGTTCAAGTTTTATATCCAGCTTGCTTTTATCTACCCGTCTCCACGTTACAATATATTTATTACTGAACTAAAACTTCTATATAATATATAAATTTAGACGTAATTCAACGTATTCTCTCCCATAAACAAAGTGTCCCACGATAGTGTCAGGATTTTAATTTATAAAGGGTTGGTATGGTCCAAGTTTGGGTTTGGGGAGAAATTGCAAAATATCTTAATGCGGGTACCCTTGAAATGAAGGATTATTAATCTTAGAATATTATCGTTTATCGATCTTGTACCTTACTTATTGTTACATTACCTTCAGTTTACAAAACATAGATTAATATTGCCAATTACATTAATGTGTTTCTAATCCATAAATTATACTCATTAATATATATATATATATATATATATATATATATATATATAATATAATCTCCTGCAAACATTTTTATACCAAGTTATGAATGAAAGGGGAGGATGGGAGCAACTCTTAAGTAAAAAAGCTCGAAACATTAAATAAAGGAAGACATTTCGGCTTGACTTCAATGAATCCTTGCCACTTAACCCTGAGGCTTCACATTCCCGACAATCAGAAATCTCCCGACTGCTGGTCAATCCACTCGTGGACGGCGAGCTGGACATCTTCATCGTCCTCAAACCGGCGTTTACGCAGTGCAACCTTGAGCTGGCAGGATAAAAAGTAGTTGCTATGGGCGAGATCTGGGCTGTAGGGGGGATAGGTGAGGTCCTCGAATCCGCACTCGCGCAGGGCAGCTTGTGCAACTCTGGCCTTGTGGACAGGGGCATTGCCGTGGAGGAGCAGGACACCGCGTGTCAGCTTGCCGCACCGCTTGTGACGGATGCACTTCTCTAACCCAGCCAGTTCCTCGGCGTAATATTGGCAGGTAATGTTTCTTCCCCGAGGCCCATAGTTCACCATCAACAATCCATCAGAATCCCAGAAGATGGTGGCCATGATCTTCCCAGCAGACGTTTGGGCCTGGAAGTTGATGGGGGTCGGAGAGCCCCTGTGCTTCCAGGCCATGCTTTTATGCTTAGTCTCGGGATCCCAGTGATGGACCCACGTTTCATCACCTGTCACTATGCGTGACTCGAATCCTGCCGGGTTTTGGTTGTACAAGAGCAGCAGCTTCTCCGAACTTTGACGACGTTGAAGTCTTTCATGGGGCGGGGGGTTTCGTGATGTTTCTAGGATCCCAACGGTCAGAGACCTTGGTCATGGCCAAATTGTCGTGGATGATGTTAAAAATACTTGCATGTGATATTCCAAGTTCTTTCTCAATTTCTTAAACCTTCGCCCGTCGATTTTAGAGGATCATCCTCTCCACGCGGGCCACATTGTCCTCATTGGTCACGTCTGATTGCCGTTCTTGAAGGTGGTCATCCTCCACGGACTCACGACCATGGCGTAGTACCCTATTCCAGCGAGCAATGGTTGCATAGGAAGGGGTAGTGTCGTGTATACTGCAACCATGCGTTCATGGATCTCTTTTGCATTCTTGCCTTCCTTGGTCAAAAGTTCTATCATTGCGCGGTGCTCAACCTTCTCCATTGTTGAAAAATTTGTGACTAACGATCTGCGATCAGCTACTGCTTCTTAAATAGACGAGGTAGGAGCATGCAGCTGCAGGTCTTGACTTGTCATAACTTATCTTAACACCCTCACAAACAGCCATCCCCCTTCCTCTGTTTTCCCCTACCGATTTGCAAAACTTATTGATCTTCCCTCGTAGGTTAACCCCAAATTCCACATGTATCTTTACTCTAGATCAGTGGTTCTCAGCTCGTTTCAGGCCATGGACCACCAGCTCACTTAAAAGAATATTGTGGACCATTCCATATTTGAGTAAGTATAAAGTAAGCATACACAGCAAGCATTTTGGCTTCAAATATATTTCTTCAAAACAAAATTTCGAAAAATTATATGAAATAATTAGCAGATAACATTTTAATCTGAAATATATTTCTTTCAAAAATAATAGCTTGAAATTACATGGATGTGAATGTATTATTTTGCCATTAAATGTATGTAAAAAAAAGGAAATAATGTAAGATTGTAAGGATAAACAACGAAAACTTATTATTTCCAATTCGATTAACTCATTTTTCCTTGCAACCAGACTTTTGGATTCTCTTCTCACTGACAAGCTTTTCAATGTTACGAGTGTTGCTTGATAGCACACAACGAATATCACTTTCCACTGTAAGCCGATTCCTCTGTCTTGACTTAATGTGAAACAAACATGAAAATCCACTCTAGCACATGTAGGTTGATGCAAATGGTAAAAGACATTTGACTGCATGTGATGACAAATTTAGGGAACCACCAATCATAGTGGCTCAAAATTTTTCCATGGTATGCTGCTGGTACACATCTTGAGACGCCAAATCATTCTTCAGCTCCAAGAATTCCTCCTGCAGATCCTCTGGAATACTGTGAACTTTTTGCTGTGAATGGATTCTTGATGAAAGATAACTCATCCGTTGTCATGTTCACCTGCTGAAAGTATCGCTGAAATTCATCCCGCAGCTTTCGTAAATGCTCGAGAATTTGCATCTGAATGCCTTTCTTTTCTCCGAGCATGGCATCCAAACATGGAAACTGAAACAAATTGTTACCTTCGACTTGTGTGATCCAGAGTTCTAATTTCTCAAGAAAAGCCTTGATGATGCCTAGGTGAGTGAACAGATTTGCACCTTTCCCTTGCAGTTGAAAATTCAGTTTGTTCAAGATTCCAAAAATATCAGTGAGATATGCAAGTTCTAATTCTGACTGTGTTAGCATAATTCTTAAATCCTGTTTCACTTGAGACTGGATAAATAAAGTCAACTCTTCTCTCAGTTCAAATATTCTGTTGAACACGTTCCCTGCTGACAACCACCGTACAGAAGTGTAGAACTGCAACACCTCAAAGTCGAAACCCATGTCCTGACATAAATTTCTGAATAGCCTGGTGTTCACTGCTGACGATTTGATATAATTAACCACCTTCACCAGTTCTTTGAAAACGATGTTCAGGTGATCGGGTAATGTTTTTGATGCCAATGCCTGTCTGTGAATGAAGCAGTAAACGCCAGTTACCAATGGAGCACGCTGTTTCACCAATGCTTGGAAGCCTGATGCTGAGCCTAGCATCGCAGGTGCACCATCAGTGGTAACACCCACTAAATTTCCCCAATCCAGACCGTTTGCTTCAAAGAAACTGTTGACAATTTCTAAGACATCCTGAGCCCGCGTGGTGGTGTCAAGAGTCTTACAAAATAGAATTTCTTCTTTGAAGTCTTCCTCAACCATATATCGCGCAAACACTATTAGCTGAGAGCAGAGCGAGACATCAGTTGATTCATCCAACTGTATTGCAAACAGTGGAGATTTCTTTATTTCATCCACAAGTTGTTCACTGATGTTTTGTGAGATTTCATTTATCCGTCTCGATAAAGTGCCATTAGATACAGATATATCATTTAGCTTCCGTGTTGCGTCCTTGCCAACAAAAAGCCTCACCATTTCTTTTGCATAGTGTAGAACAAGCTTCTCAACAATTGTATGAGGCTTCTTGGCCTGTGCGACTTTATATGCAACAATGTAGAAAGTACGCACTGCATTTGTGGTCTTTTAATGGAATTTACCTGATGCGTTAAGGCGCTGCCGCCTGAGAGATGATAATTCTGTTCGAAATAATTTTTATATTTTTGCAACAAATTGGGATGACACTTTTCGAGATGGAGCTTAAGCTTAGCTGGCTTCATTTACTCATTCCCCAAGACTTTGTAACTAATGACACACTGTGGTAACTCAATGTCATCTTTTTATTGACAAGTGAAGCCAAATTTAATGTAGTCCTCTGTATACTTGCGTTTAACATTCTTTCCCGCCATTGTTATTTCTTTAGATCTGTGGGCAGAGCCACCAAATATATCAGTTATAAGTGGAGTTTGGCAAAAATAATGATAAAAGGTAAATCGTAATTATACACGCAAATAAAGCACCATGTGTCATAAACAGCATAAACTATATAACACATGAAGAGTGCCGCTGTCAATCAAGGAATGAAAATATTATAGAATAAATAAAATTTTTACTAAATATAGTGGAAGTCCCGTGGACCACCCAGAAAGTCATAATGGACCACTAGTGGTCCATGGCCTACCAGTTGAGAACCACTGCTCTAGATAATAAAAAGTTTTGTCTATCAGAATAAATTTTGGGGAGGCTCATTTGTTTTGACTTATAACACTGTACTTTCTCTCCTATTTGAGCAAGATTAATCTTAGTGGAACGCAGAATAAGGCTGGTATAACAAAATTTTATCCAAATAATATAGTACAGGTTCTTTAACGTCGAGTAGTAAAAATAAATATTCGTTACGTAAATTATTAGATGAAATATTACTTTAATCACCTTCGTGCTAAGATAACGTCGGTGGGTGGGAATCCTAATTTTCAAACTTTCATACGAATCTCACTTCCAAATATTTCAGCTCGATATGACTCGTTCTATTTTGCTTAAAAAAGAACTTACTTTTATTCCACTAGTTTTGGTCGCTAAGGAAACGCGCAGAAAAAAAACACATTCCCGTTAAACCGTTTCTTCTTTTCACTCAATCAAATAAACATTTTTCCACTGCAACTTGTTGTATTTTCCAATAAACAAGAATAGAGAAATGACTAAAGGTTTTATGATTTAAAACAATTCTTTTTAAATTCAACCGCATTTGCAAGTATATTTTAGGGCAAAAGGAAGTGAGATTTTTTGGCGTAATTTTATTATTATTTTACCGTTCTTTACCTTTTAACAATTGTTTCTTGACGCTTATGTTTCTTTATTCATTTCTGTTTTGCCTTTTCTTTTCCCATTTCCTTATACTTTTTCCTTTCATTACTAGCAGTGGATAGTAAAAAATAAAGAGGGCAGAATTGAAAATGAAGTACAATTTATACACTTGATCGCCTAATCAAAATTCAACGGGACATCTGGGCGAAAAGATTCCAAGCAACTTCGTACATACTTCTGATTACACTGCTTAACAAAATTTCACTTTTTTCTTGGGTTAAAAGTATTATTTCGCAATTGTTTGTTGCTCTAGTAAATAAAAAAGGGTCAATTTTAATTCCCAATTTTAATTGCTTTTCTGGTTAGAACATTGAATTTGTAAATTAAAACATTTATGGTAAATAAGCTTTGTTCATTGTTATCTTAATCTATTATTGTAAAATTATCTAAAGTTATATCCGCCTTGCCTTTGATTGCATGTGCTCTGATAGGGGATAGTTCTTTACGATTAAGTGTTTTTTCAGTACGGGCGCTGATGCCCATGTGTGAGGAGAACCTTGCTCTCAGGGAGCGAATAGTTCTGCCTATGTATCTTCCTTGGAGACACAAAGGCCAAGTGAATTATTACACAACACGAACGCGCATCCCTAGAGGAGATTTGTCCCTTTGACTGAACCAACTACCAATATTGAGTTTGTTAATAAATACTAATTTGAAATTTGTATGGTAAAAATACCGTTTAAATAATTTAGAAAACTTTCTTCTGAATTCTCTATTAAGAGGACCCATTTCGGAAAGAATAAAATATTTTTGAGTCTTTAGGAGCATCGACGAGAGGATTGGGAGGTAAATATTAGGAATTTAAAAATTTACAAATAAGGGTATTTACTACTGACAGGGGATAGCAATTATTCTTGAAATAGGATCTTAGGAATTCAAATTCTTTATGCATTAGAGAGAATGAAGATGACAGGTGAAAGCCACAACAGATGAGTGCTTTGATGGAGCTCAGTTTGTATGATATATCGCAAAAGCTATAGAAATTTGTACCTATATTATTGGACTTAGGTTTTCTATATATGGATGTTCTTAAGCCTTGATTTGACCTTTTAATAAAAAGGTCTAAAAATGGGAGACAATTTTCTTTTTCAGTTTCCATAGTGTATTTAATGTTAGGATGAATGGAATTGAGATAATTAAAAAACTGGTATGCCTGGTCCTGGTTATCAAATACCGCACAGCAGTCGTCTACAAATCTTCTGTAGAATAATGGCTTGAGTGACGAAGGGCAAGCTTGAAATAGGGTCTTCTCAAAATCTTTCATAAAGATATCTGCAGCAATGGGTGCAATAGGCGAACCCATTGCTACGCCATCTATCTCTTGATAAATTTTCCCATTAAAGGAAAATATACCCTCTTTAAACTCTATTAGTAAAATTGTTTGAATTTGTCTCTTGTAAAAATGTGGAAAGTGTTGCAATTCTGAAATTCAGATTCTAAAATAATATTTATGGTTTGGTTAAATGGTATGTTTGTGAATATCGAGGACACATCCTAGCTCATGAGAAATTTGGATTCGTCAAACTTTTGTCGAAGAATTTCTTAAGCAAAGGAATAACTATTTTTCTATGGTATACTGGTTTTGTGCTAAGGAAGAAAGGAGATTGACTAAGTATTTCGCGACTTTATATGTTGGAAGCGAATACGATGCAAGTATGGGTCGATTCGGGATGGCTGGTTTGTGTAGCTTTGGTAGTCCATAAAGAAGACCCAGGCCATAGCCACTAGCAAACAAAGTTTCATAAGTGGAGTGATCTATGACTTTTGAGTCCTGAAGACTTTTTTATTTTTTTATTTATTTATTTATTGCATACTCATCCAATGTACAGTAAAAACATATTACATTTTAAATCTTAATGCCAAGTTACTATAAGTACTTATACATACAGGATTATTTATGGGCCCAAAATAAGTCAGTGACTTTTAGGGCAGAAACTTAAGACTAAGCCTAAAATTATCAAGACTAAAAATCCCTTCATGTTTATACAAATTTAAACAACTTAATAGTCATTTGCGAACCTAACCATTGTAATGATTGTAAATAACGAATAATTATATAATTTAAATTTAGAGATAAATTAAAAAACTATTTTATTTCCAGCGATTCTTTCAAGAGGTATGTAGTTAACATAGTCAACAGTCCTATATAAATAATAACATATTTATAATGTATAAATCAAAGTAGTAGTACACAGTATAATAGTGTACGGTAACAAATAAATACACAATAACAAAAGCTGAATAGAAATTTAGTAAGCCGAATTATATTGTTTTTAAGAGCTTTTTGGAATTGAGCTAAATTGGTTTGGGATTTGATATTGTCGTCCATGCCATTCCATATTTTGATAGATTTGTACAGAAAGCTATATTGTGATTTTGATTTTGAATACGAGGGTGAAATATATTTTGTTCTATTGCGGGTTTGGTGATTATGGGTATTATCAACTGTTTGTAAGATATTATATATATAGCTATTATAGGAACACTTTATTGTTTTGTAAAGGAATAAGGATGTTTAAAAAACAAAGAGATCATTTAATTTTAGAATTCTGGATTCCTTAAAATAAGGATTAGTGTGCTCATTGTAATCAAGTTGTTGGATGGCTCAAATTGCTTTTTTCTGTAATATGACTAATTTATTGAGATAATTTTGATATTTTCCATACCAACTCTCTATGCCATATGTCAAGGAAGGTTGCACCATTGTCATATATAAAGAGTAAAGAATAGATTTGGGAAGAAACTTATTTAATTTATATAATATTCCAATCGATTTTGATAGTTTTGTTGAGATATGCGTAATATGTTGTTTAAAATTCAGATTTTTGTCAATAAAGATGCCTAGGAATTTGATATGAGTAGTTTCATAGATTATTCCATCGCCCATTTTAATATGGGGCAATTCAATAGATTTTTTGTAAGAGAAAAGAATATATTTGCTTTTATCTACATTTATTGATAGTTTATTAACATTAAGCCACCTGAAGACATTTTCGAGTTCTTTATTTATTGTAGATGAAATGTTGCTCGGTTTGTCATATGGCAAAGGAGTTGATAAGGCACTATCATCTGCGTATAATATAAATTTAAACAGAGAAGATGATTTAACAATATCATTAATATAGATTAAAAATAACAGTGGCCCTAGCACGGAGCCTTGTGGGTCCCCAGTTGTAATATTAAGGTGGGATGAGTCATGACCATTGACGGAGACAAATTGCTTTCTTTCAGTTAAATATGATTTGAACCAATTATGACAGTTGCCTCTAATTCCGTACATAGCTAATTTTGACAGTAGAATATTATGGTTGACACAATCGAAAGCTTTTTTAAAATCGAGAAAAATTGAGAATACAATGTGGCCCTTTTCAATGTTATCATATAAATATTGAAGGTGGTTAATTTTAGCGTGAATCGTTGATTTCTGACGTCTAAAACCATATTGGTGTTTATACAACAGTGAATTAGATTCCATAAATTTATAAAGTTTATTGAATGCTATTTTTTCAAATATTTCACTGAAAATTGTAAGACATGAAATAGGGCGGTAATTGCTGACGTTTGTGAGTTCTCGGCCTTTGGTAACGGTGTTACCCGAGCAACTTTTAATACACTTGGGAATATACCCTGCGTAATGATTTATTGATTATTGATGCTAAAATTGGAGCAAGTTTATCGGAGATGTATTTTATAATTTTAGTGGAGATTGAATTAATACCTGATTTTTTATTTTTTAGTGAACTAATGATTTTTTTTATATTGGCTACTCTTACAGGAGAAAAGAACAAGGAACTTGGTACATTAATCTCATTAAAATATGAAAGAAAAGATTTATCGACTATTTTGCAGGAGTCTGAGATTTTTTTACCTACGTTGACAAAAAATTTATTGAATTCATTCGCTTTTTCCTTATTGTCATCAACTGGTTTACCGTCAATGATAATTTGTTTAATTTGGTTTGTTCCTTTAGTAATTTCAGGTTTTATCACAGAATTGATTAATTTCCAAGTTTGTTTTATATTGTTTTTCGTTTGATTCAATCGTTCATGATAATAATTTTACTTGGCTATTGTTATTTGGTTAGTAACTTGATTCCGAAAATTTTTATATGTGTGTTCTGGAATTTGACTAAGCTTATAAAGAGAAAAGTATTTTTGACGTTTTTTGATGTTATTTATAATTGCGTTTGTTATCCAAGGTTTTGTTTTGTATTTATATGATATGGTTTTAGATTTTAGAGGACAATTAAGTTTAAAAGCATCGTCTAGCCTTGAAATTAACTCTTCGGTAGCAGAA
Source organism: Ceratothoa steindachneri (assembly GCA_963969495.1). Taxonomy (NCBI): domain Eukaryota; kingdom Metazoa; phylum Arthropoda; class Malacostraca; order Isopoda; family Cymothoidae; genus Ceratothoa; species Ceratothoa steindachneri. Next base: position 81,020 of record CAXAKS010000202.1, on the reverse strand, counting down.
TCGATGTCATTTATATAGGAAATTTCATTTAGATTCTGATTTAGAACATAGTTATAGAAGTTTGATAAGGTATTTTCGTTAATTATTCGGTAAGTTATTGTACGGTTTTGATGAATATTGTTCGAGTTGAAAAAAGACTTTTGGATCATGAATATAGGAAGATGGTCCGATATATCACAAAGGAGAATACCGAAAGAGTAATTTTCCGGGTGAACTCTGAAAATATTGTCAATTAGTGTTGCTGAGTTTTGGGTTATTCTTGTCGGTTTTGTTATAATTGGAAGTAAGGAATGAGAATAAAAAGTATTGAGGAAGGACTAAGTTGATGCGTGGTTTTCAAAGTTTAATAGATCAAAGTTAAAATCTCCTGTAATTTTTATGTCGTCATAGTTTGTAACATTGAAGTAATTCATTAATTCAGTAATCTTATCTATAAACATCTTTGGGTCACCAGAAGGGGGTCTATATACGGTTCTAATAATTATTGTTTTACCATTTGATTTTACTTCGATAAATAAAGTTTCTATATAGTTATAGGAAATACTAATTTAGTCAACTTTTTTAGTATTGAGTCTGTGAGATATATACACGCTTATACCTCCCACTATCTTGTTTACGTCGCGTAGTGAATGAAAAGAGCTATAGTTTGGGACACTGATAAGGTGTTTATTATTATTTGTTAGCCAGCTCTCGGTGAATGCCAAAACGGAAAATTTATAATTAATTGTTGACAAAAATATTGAAAATTCATCAAAGTTTGCGTGCAAAGATCGAATGTTAAGATTTAAAATGGACAGGTCTGTTTTTTCAAGTGAAAATGTAGTGTTAAATTTATCACAATCGTGGTATTGGTTTCTTACATTATTTTCTTTAAAATTTGGATATAATTCATCAAAATGGTTTATGTCTGGATCGATATTATTGAAGTGATCGAGTTGTTCAAACATAAAGGAATTTAAATATTAAAGGTTACAAATTGAAATTACGTATAAAATATCTATAAACAGTTAAAATACTGTTTTTATGATAACTTTAATAAGAGAAAAAGGAATAAAGTATGTAATACAATTGAAATAAAAGTAAGTGAATGCTAGGTCAAAACATGGTTTGTTTGTTTTTGTTTTTTTCATCTAAAACAGTAATATCGCCGAAGGTATTATTACTGATCGTTCCAGAGATTCTCAGCATTAAAGTCTGCAAGCGTCGAATTGAGGTGTTCCGACAGAAATTTTTGGAGGGCAGCTCGGGTATTGATAACTATAGGTAGGTCACGGCGACCAGAGGGCGATGGCACGAAAACGTTGATGAATCCATCTCTAGTAGTACAGCCTGCGATCTTTGTGTAGAATTTCTTTTTAGCTTGGCAGAGGACGATAAAGATTTTGTTGCGATTTGGAGTCAGTTGTTCGTTTACATAGAATGAAGGTTTGAATTCTTTGCATGCTGAGAAGATATCACGCTTCAGATCACTTTTGCGCAACTTCACAATTATGTTTCTTTTGTCGGAACCTTGTACTTTTGGTTTGGGACCTAGACGATGAGCAACAGAGATGTCAGCTACTTGCATTTGTATGTGGAAGTTATCTTTAATAAGTTTGCGGATGATATTGCTGCAGTTTTCATTATTGGTAGCTTCAGGTATATTGCCGGAGAATATAATCGTATCTCGTCTTTCATAAGCATCGGAAGAATCCACCTTTTCTTCTAATTTTTTGATTTTTGATCTCATTTGTTTGTTAGATTTTTCGAGAGAGATGATTTTTTGTTCTTGTTTGGCAAAAGATGATTAAAAAAACTTAAAGAGAACGTTTATAATGTCTTTGGCATTAACTGATAGCGTAGATGAGGAAATATGGATCTGCAGTTCATTAAAATTAACTGGTTCGTTTAATTCGGTTGTTCCTCTTGTAATTGGAGTATTTTTTTCTTTGTCTGCCTTCCTTAGAGTGGGAGGAGCCATTCTTTCTAAGGATGAATGTAGAAATCTGACATCAGTGTTTATGTACTATGGGAGTGTGTTTAGTTACTAGGAGAAACAGTAATGTTTAATTGTTAAAATTTTTACTTTGAAGGTTGTTAGGTTTTGATTGATGAGTGATTGTTTTAATTTATTAATTTAAAGTGTGAAGAGAGAAGTTAAACAAGATGGACGTGGCAGCGTTGCACTTCTAATCACTCAGTTGAGTTTAGGCCTAATGGCTTTCAAACAGACTCAGTGGGAACATGGGAATTTTCGACGTAATGCGGTAATATCACTTTATATGTCCAAATAAATTAACTTACATACGTAGATTTCTAATTTTTAGTATTCAATGCAGTTTAAAAACACTAGTATTCACTTTTATTCAATAAATAAGCAATATCACTGTTTGTTGATGAAAACAAAGATTGATAAAGGAGACCGGGCAGCACACCTTCACTCTACCATTAGAAACAATAATACTTGACAGGAATCTATTTACCCTATCTTCAAGTTGCATTGTTTATTTTTTGTAAGTGCTCTGAATAGCGGTAAACTTTTTACGATCGTTTAGAAGGTTAAACATTTTGTTGACATAATCAGTTTGATTCATAAGAACGACACCACTACGATTTATTTGTTTTGGAATAGATTTTTTAATATGGTTGTATCATTTTTTGTAAACATGAGCGAAGCAAATTTTAAATTTCTAAACCTGCGAGAAAAGTAGTTAGCTAATTCGAAAAATTCACACCTAAATCTATCGAAGTTACCTACAGTAGGAAGTTTACAGTTTTCATGAAGAAACCTTTCAAAGCAATATTTGACAAAGTTAATCTTGAAAAGTGGTAGTTTAAATTGAAAACCCAAAGAGAGCAAAAACTTCTCCCGAGGACTTCAAACGTAATTCGAAAGATTTCGGATCACTTTATCCAGTGCTATAAAGTCATCCTTACATTTTCTTTCTACATAAACACCAGAGCTTCTCCTAATCTGTCCTCTACACTGGCTGTATCCAGACAAAAAAGCTCCCTTGTCTTGGGTAAGGCCCAGTTGCATTCAGTTCCTCGCACTCCTCTGTAGTTGCCACTTAATTGTGAAGTGATCTGCTTCATGGTATACGCTCCTCTCCCTTGCCGGGTACATTTAAATGGCTCAGAATACACATCTCTACTGTGAGATTGTTTCCTATTCGATTAACAAGCGCCCTGCGAAAGCTTCAAGATCTTTACTGGCACCAAGTAAAACCTCATTATTATTATTATACCCTTTTTATGTATGTAACAAATGCTACCGCTCCACCTTCCTCCGATAACTGCATGCATTATTTAAATGTTGCGACAAAATAAAACAGATATTTCTCACTTAACAAAGAAAATAAACCAATCATTCAGATTTAAAGAGATGAGGTCTGTCATGAACTGAAATATTGTCATCAATCGATAAAATTAGCATCTGCGTCGTTTATTAGTCAAATTATATTGGGTAAAATATTATTTATTGATTACAATGACAAAATTGACATCTTAATGTCTACTCAAAGGTTAATTTTAAAATAATGAAGCAAAGAAAGTGAAGATCTTCAATATTAGATATCTTTAAGTTCTCTTTCTTCATTTCTCTCTTTCTCTCTCTCTCTCTTTTTCTCTCTCTCTCTCTCTATATATATATATAAATATATATATATATATATATATATATATATATATATATATATATATATATATATATATATATATATCAGTGAACGCATCTTGATTAAAATTCCTTCCATCGCTTCTATTTGTTTTCTTTGAAGATAAACGAAAACCAACAACGGCATCTCTATCAGGCGGTAATTTAAGGGAGAGAAAGTGTTAAAATTAGAGAAGCCAGATTTTGTTGGAAGCAGGAAAGTCTAATTTGCTTGGTTTGGATTAAAGAGGGAAGGGACGTGCCTATCCTAGCCATTTTGGTGCTAATGTATGAATGTAGGGAAAAAGATGAAGGCAAAGAATTAATGTGTAATAAAAGTTTTCTAATAATGGTGAGAGGAAGAAAACGTGAATCGCAATAGCTAACGATCTTAATGAATCTATGCAAAAGATAGTATAGTTTAACGATAAAGCTAGGTACCAATCTTCATGGATAGGTGGCGTTAAGTATTTTGAACATAAGAAATGGAGGTAATTTTCAAGCGGAGGTAATTAGTTAAAATCTCCGTTCTTATTCATCACATCACCAATTCCTATCAATACAGATCTAACAACCACTCTTTGTGTTTTAAGTAGAGTTGTGCTCCGTTCGATATCGAGGACACGTGTTTAAAATATGTAAATAGTAGGGAAATGAATTTCCACAAACTTTGCTTTCTGTGAAATTTTACCACATTCTTCTATGATCAAATGCAGCTTCTTTTGATTGGAGATGCCCTCATTGGTTTCGCTTTTACTAGTGTCAAAACGCGGCCGTCATATGGCAGAGAAATTTGCATTAGTCATAGTTTTCCTTTGACTTATGACCACCAATGTACAAAGAACCTGATTAAGCATCATATTACGGATTTACTAGGATAATTGATCAAGCTATTTAACCTAATTGACTCAAGTGATTGATATACTGTATGAATGCACAAATTGGTGAATTTGAATGATATGATGACTTAGTAGCTCACTGCCATTAGCAATAACACTGTGTAACACGCTTTTTGTCTTTTGTTAGCAACTATTATTTTCTATTTGCTTGTGTCTAGAATACATGAAAGAACCCTTATTTATTTTAAACTTTGCTTTTGTGTCCAGAATAATGATTTTTATATGAAACTTACCTATTCTCTCTAGAATGAAGTGGTGAATTTATTTATTTAAGAAATACAAAAGTGAGACTATTGAAATATTCGAAATGAGTAGTTTTCTCTGATTTACGCTTATATTGTAAATTAATTCACGAATCAGCCACCAAATATAGTTTCCCATCAGATTTTCATTATATGATACTTCATAGTGGCGTTCAAAGCGAGTACATCCTGGTGAAAGGGCTCACCATGCTCTTCCGACTACACTCCCATGTTCTACTTAAATTTATAAAGATGAGCGTCAGAAATATGGACTTTCAGGGACATGCTTAAACCCATCTTGCTCTAGTCTCTCATCACGTTCTCAACAAGCTCTACATAGTTTTCAGCTTTGTGGTTACCTATGAAGCCAAGAATCAGTACAATAAAGCTGTCCCACGCTGCTTTCTCCGTGCTAGTGAGCTTTTCGTGAAACTTCTTACACTCGATGATCTTTGTATTTTGTGGACCGACAAGGACAACGGCTTCGAACTTGCCCCAGATAGCTTAAGAAAGAAATCTTGGATACGTGAAATATTGATATTTGAAAGCTGCAGACTCCTTAACTAGAGCTCTGACGAATTGTTTCATATCACCCAATTTTAAGTGCATAGGAGGAAACAGTACTTCTTGAGGGTCCAACAAAGGATATCTTTGACATTGTTTCTCCACACACTAAACTCGGTCCGTTGTAGCAAATCCCGCCGATGGTAGTGTGCCATGGTCTCCCTGCTTTCCCAAAGGCAAAGATTACAAGAAAACTTGGTAAAGCTGCCGTGATGACACATCAAGAAGACCACCATTTTAAAGTCCCCGATAAACTTTCAACGTACTCTTTATATTACAGTGCATCTAGCAAGATCTTGACACTGCTAGATTACACTTTGAGCTGGATCGAGTGAGCAAGGGGAAAAGATGGATAGATGAGGCAGCACTGTTTTGAGGCTCGTGGATGAGCTGTACATGAAGAGGTGCTACTCGTTGTGGTTACAGGCGATTCCGATTGCCTTAAATAGACCGGTCACATTGTGACAAAAGCAAAGCTCATCTTCACATGTAACAAAGTTTGAGAAACACTGAGGTTGCTTTCTCTGAGCTGATATTTGCACACTATCGTCTAATAAATCTCACTGCTCGAGTTTCGAAGTTAATAGCTAGGCATCAGACTTTGTGAGAGCGAGAGCTCTGACAAGGGCGTTAATTATTTTTTTGTTGGGTCAGTATGGGTTTCTCTCCTTAGTTGCACATCTGTAATTTGGATGAATAATTTATCCTCTTCTGAACTGCTTTTACTTTCGTAAACTGCTTTTTTCTTTTGGGAGGGGTGGGTACGGCGAGCTCAAAACTATGTGGCACTGGCGCAATAGATGACTAAAGGTCTGGATAGATTATAACAGGCACTTTTTCGCCCACTAGACGTTTGGAAGTTTCAACATGCAGAAGAAACAATTTCTTGAATGGTCATTTGTTTCCCCCAAATTCCTGAGATTGCGAAATTTATAGCTCTCTTTTCACCTCCTTATCATCCTGTAAAAAGAGAAAAGTATAAATATACAAATACTTTTCACTTAGTTATTAGAAAAGTTAAAACATAATAAATCCAGTATCCAAATAAATCCCGTGCCCCTAGTCTTAATTGTGACTCGTCCGCTACTCCCATACTTATGAGATAACTCTACTACCAATAGAATCTTACTTATGTTCACTTCAATCTCACTTCCCCACTTCTCTCTGGAGCAGACCAACGATGTTAAGTGTTTTGATGGTTCTCCCTTGTATTCCTCTAGGATTTGTAATATCTTAACTCATTAAAAATTATGAATTTTCTTAGGTTTTGCATTATAGGAAAAAGTCTCTTTTTTAGATATTTGTCAACACTCTGAATATTCAAATTTATAGAAAAATTATTTAATATTATAATTCATTGTAAATTATGTATTCCTTTATATCATAGAACCCGAAGATGAGCGGACAGCTCGAAACGTTGTTTATCCCCAATAAATGAAGATGAATTTCTCCGCATTCTATGTACTCTCATTCCTGGTGAAATTAAAGATTCGTCTGACTAGCAGCAATCCCATTGATTATATATACAAAAAATGCGGACAAGAATGCCTCAAGGTTTATTGATCTTTCTCCAAGCTTTTGCGAAAACTCCATAAATCTCAACTAGACTGTGCATTTCTCGAAATATGCCGAAATGGTGAAACCTATCCAAATTTGTATACTTTAAACTGCATTGAAACTCGCGTTATAATTCAGAATTCTACAAAACATCTCAGGATTATCTCTTCAACAACGAAATACAGTACGAAGTTTCTTCTTGTGAACGCCTCACAACCGCTTTCCATAACAGTAAACTGGCTTTACAAACAAAAAACTCGCCATTAGATTATTTATGCTATTAGATTATTTAGCACGAAAGAACTGTCATTGACGTAGGAAAAATCCAGCCGAGAAGTTCTAGAAAATGTTAAAGAGATGGTAGATAGTTTTAGGGGTTCCAGTGAGAAAAAAGGTACATTAAACAAGGCACGAGTTAAAAAAAGGCGTGTATGGTTATCTCAACACTGTTTCGGTCAAACTGGGACCGAATAAGATTGGGGTTACGGAGATAGTCAAGAGATGATTTTATGATATTAATAACTTGCGATTTTTAATAAAGTTTACAGTCAAATAAAACAACCAGGTTTCTAAAGTTATCAGAACACGCAATCGGTTAGCTGCTTACATTAAGAAAGAAAGTAAATTTTCTCCAAGGCTGACATCTGATCAGGTGACCATTAAAGAACCTTACTTTTCCTTTGGTTGACTGGGAAAGTAATCAGAGACTTTCAGTAATCATGTCTATTGCGAGTAAAAGATTGGTGACGGTCAGAGCGAAAGAGTTTGGGGAGGACTAGTGAAAGTTTACGTCTCAAACGCACATAAATGGTACGATTGAGCTAGGCTACACAGAAGATGGCAAAAATGAACGAGGTAGATACAGAAGAAGAGCCAAAAAAGATTCCTGATGAATACAGTAGGACACAGCAACTGACAGTAAGACCTCACCTCTGATTTGAACATAATGAGTACTGCATGTCAGATAAAGGTAAAACCATAATGGAGCAGTTCCAGAAACACCATTAAAGTTACAAAGTCGATGTAGAAGAACGAATTGGTCATCGGTTTCAAATGCTGACGATAGATTGGGAAGCAGCAAAATTAAAGGGTTCCCAGCGTCAGCCTCGTTGCGGGGAGAGTCAGTCACGTGTAGAAGAGCCGATTCAGAGCTGTGACCTGCCTTAAGCCGGATGGGAATGTTTCTTCGATGCTGGAAGAGGGCATTTGCTTACTAATGCTTGCAGCTGCTACCATCTCAAGATCCCTGTAAAATCTCGTTCTTAAAATACAGGTTAATGGAGGATAATCGCTTAAAATATATTGAATCTCACACATGATGTAACACATTATTGCAAATTTAGAGATATAAAATTAAAGAAGGGGATTTTTTGTTTATTTGAATAATAATTTCATCTTAGTTTGGTTATGACATGTTTTTTTATCTAAGTTATTTCTAATAATTTTTTTTAATTTCAAAAAACAAAATGGTGGTGTTCAGAAATAAATATAAGTATCGAAATTTTGTGAATGTTTTAACTTAAGGAATTACAAATGGTGAAGTTCAGAAAATTTATTTTATATATCTTTTATAACTTTATCTTTCAGCAACGCGATGTTTTGAAAGGATGTAAATTTAGTTTAGAGTTCCTTTTTAAAATTATTATAACTTAAAAATTTAACCATGGTTGCTTTTTTTAAGATTTTAAATTTCTATCTTAGTAGCAAAGCGCAAGGTCCCTCCGTAGACGGAAGTGGCGAAGCCATTGCTTGGTTATTAATATAATAACAGTTTGAATTTCAATATTTTTTCCTCTCATTAATTGTTATGACGTCTCAGTGGAGGATTAATTTTGTAAAAAATTGGTAGAGTGACGTCACATTGTACACATAATTTAGACTGTTCTTACTTCGTCGCATCGTTTCCTATTTAATTCTTTTACATTGACCATAATCTTGAATTGGAAATATCTTTGGAACACACTGTGTTTTGTAAATATTTCATCTGTCGCAAGTATATTGCACAAAAATAAAGTGCGTGATAAAAAGCGCCACTAGCTTTGTGGGTTTTCTCTTTTTTATTTGCAAGCACAGTTCAGGTTATTTTTTTTCATCTCCTCTTCATTTTTTGTGCTTGTAAAGTGAAATGTGGCAAAATAGGGGGTGGGGGTGCTTTCGAGTTACATATATGGGGATTCAAAACCCTCTGATTGTTAGGTAGATAAAAAAGGTTTGAATAGTTTCACAAACTGGTAATTTTAAAATTGAAGAGTAGGTTATGTTCACTCAGAATACCTATTGTTTCTTTAACTATTTCATGTGATTTGTTCAAACCTGTTTTTTATTTTTGCCAGGCGTAATTCAAACTACTGCGAAATCGAGGTTTACTCGAATATAACTGTTTTATAGAACTTATGGGCAAATAAATAATGAGAAATGTTATGAGGAAATTAAGAGAAATACCGGTGTTGTCTGGTTTCGCCCTTTGTCGACATCCTTTAGATCGTACGATATTTCGTGAGACTTTATATTTTCAAGAGCAGCCAGTTAATAAGAACGGCAATGTGTTTACATAAACGTCGTGCTAAGGTTCCTCAGCGCATTATCTGGTACAAGTTGGCCTCCTCTCCACCTTTCGCTAACACTTACTTTGTCCCGTTGTGAAACACCTCTCCTCCTCCTGATCAAAGCATTGATTACAGAAGATTTTTAAAATCAACAATTCGGACATCGAGGTAGATGGTGTCACCAAATCGCTCCCCGGCCTAAACTCCCAGTTGAGTGACATATTCATTTCGCTCTTCCCAGAGTCCATGGTGGATTACTCGACCCTCAAGTCTGAACTCTTAAGTGCCGTAAATATGAACCTCAGACTTCTATCGTGTCCGTTTCCCTCACGAAAAGATCTGCCTCGGTCAGACGTTTCGTTATTTTGGGTACACCCTCCAGAAACACCTCCAATTTGGTTAGATGCGTGTAAAGGCTACGAGTCCCTTCTGGACTTCATCTTAATAGATTAATTTTTAGCTTCCTTGACACGAGATAATCCCTGCCTTCGTTACGGACAAACGCTGTTCTACGTTCAAGAAATGCCTAAAAGAGGCTGATGATTACGCAAGCAGCCATAACTTGTATCCCAAGTTTAATAAGAAGCCTTTCCCGTCTCCTCCTAAGTTTAAGATTAATAACTCCAGGCCCCCTCCAAGAAATACCCCTTAATTGGTGGAACTAAGAGACAATAAGGCCATAATTACCGCTAACCCCGCGTCGTCATTCCACAGAAGGAAGATAATCTGTTTTACTTGCGGAGAAGAAGGTAATTTACGCCCGAACTTCCCGCAAAATTCCCAATTCAGAAGCGTGTCCTCCCATCAGGTACACCAAGTTAGTGCCACTTTCTCTTCTTCCCCGTCTCTTCAGGATACGACTACTTCTTTCTCGTCGACTAACCACTCCGGTCACCAAGTAAACTTTCTCTTTAATAAGAGCTCTCCCTGTGGTTTGAAATTCGAAAATGGAGCTGTGAACGGATGCCGTGTGTTTACCCTTGTATGTAACACTGAGTGCACATGTATCATGGCATCCGAAAATGTACTTCCCCTCGGTTGGTCCTATCCAACAAAAATTCACTGCGGTCCATGATTACATCGGCCGAGCGAATCATATACCTATTGTAAAATGCCACATCTAATGTGAGTATTTGACTGCTTGGGTCGAAGTGGAGGAAGCCCCAATCAAGTTTTGCTTTAAGCTGATTGGTGAGAGCCCCAAGGTTACAAGTATCCCATTAGCACAACCCATGGTAACCCGTGCCCAGGCCGCCAAGGCTTCTCAGTAACATGTTCTTTTAGAAAACCACATCAATCAAGAGATCGAGCCCCTTCGGAACGAGGATTTTTCCAGCACCCAGAAGGGGTTTGCAACTCTCCTGCCCCTTTAGAAAAAAGCCATGACTCAGGAGCAAGAGTCTTCCGCTGGTAGAAAAAGCATCTCACACCTTGTCAAGGATGAGCTGTTATATCGTAAATTTTAAGACGGAACCGAACCTGAAACACAGTCCTTGTGTGTTCCCCGCTCGGGCAGCCCTCAAGTCCTCCAGATTTCACACGATAGTTTATTCTACGGTCATTTTAGTCATAATAAAACCGTGCAAAAGGTTTTTAAGTATTTATATTGGCCATGTGCGGCCAGAGAAATTGCAGCTTACGTCAAATCATGCGATGGCTGCCAAAGGGCATCAGCAAAAAGCGCGACATGCCTGCCCCCTTTCAGAAAAGCCCGATCATCTCGTAACCTTTTACTCATGTAGCCATTGGCCTTATTGGCTCTATTCCTTCCCCGTCTAGTGAAGGACAAATTTACGTCCTCACTTTGGTAGACTTCACTACCCGTTTTCCCGAGGCAGGCTTACTTATACACATCGGTAGCGTTTCATGCGCCGAAGTTGTCATTTCCATTTTTTCTCGGTTAGGAATTACGAAATATGTTTTGTTTAGATCGAGGAAGACAATTTACCTACAAGGTATGGAGTATGTCAGCAAGCTTCTGATGGTCAAACCTCTGTTTTACCACGCAATACCATCCAGTCGCAAACGGAGTTTGCAAAAACCTAAATGGCACATTGAAAGCAATCTTCAGAAATTTGTGTATAATTCTGCCCAGAGAATGGCACCGCTTTTTATCCGTGGTACTGTTTTCGTGTTGCAAAATCTCCCATAGGACCCTAATATTCGCCCCTTTCGAATTACTGTATGACCGTTATGTTTGAGGCCCCTTTGCAATTTTAAAGGAACTTTTTACCAATCCTCGTCTGGATAACAAAAATTAATCCTCATATTCGTACCGACTAGACCTCCGAAAGCGGCTCAAGATATGTGCCTACATCGCGTACCAAAATGCTGAGGTAAATTTGGAGAAGTATCGAACTTATTTTATTTTCAAGGGGAAGGAAAGATGTTTTAAGCCTGGCGAGGAGATGTTGTTGCTACTTCCCACAGAGAGTATTCAACTTTTGTGGCAGTATAAGGGCCCCTTTTCCGTTCTAAAGGTAAAATGAACAGTGATTTACATGATTCGACCCCCCCCCAGGAGATAAGGTTTTCCACATCAATAAGTCGAAGAAATATCATCACCGTGCGTTTCTCAACAATATTGTGGCCCTCGATGAAGAGCCCCTTTGGAAGCCCAGTATATCGCTGACCCACTCAATATCGTACAACTAGTAGGTAATTACCCTATTCCATTTTTACCTGGACCGCCGGAATTATAATCTTCCGTGCTGGATGTTCCCCCAGGCTAGCTCCTCTGCAAAAGAGTCAACTGCACCGATTGCTAAATGGATTCGAAGATGTCATCTCTGAGACCCCAAGTTGCTCCAATCAATTTGAGCATGACACCCTTCTCACCACCCAACTACCTGTTCGATCATACCCTATCCTCTTTCCATTCACCTTAGGAAAGCATTTAACGAAGAAGTGGACAATCTTTTAGCCTTAAATATCATCGGGCCCTCGAAGTCAGATTACTGCTCCGCGATAGTCATGGTTCGTAAGCCCGACCAAGCCTTCCGCATGTGCGTCGGTTTTCAAAAATTAAATTCAGTTACGGTGCTTGATGTAGAACCTATCGCCCTTATAGACGAAATTCTCCACCTTTTTGAGGAAGCTTAATTTATTTCTGAGTTTGACCTCTGCCAAGCCTAGTACCAAATTTCCCTCCGTAAAAACGCGCCTAAGAATAATGCCTTCCCCACCTACATGGATCATATGCAGTTTAAAAGACTCCTTTTCAGGTTAGTCATTGCAAGTAGCAACTATAAGAGGATTATACGAATGATCGAGGATTAATTGCCGCACGTCTCCTTCTACTTCGACAATCTTTATGTTGCTACCTCTCTGTGGGACCAACACCTGATAGCTCTCTGTGCCCCACTTATTAGGTTTCGTGAGGACGGACTCAACCTTGGCTCTACTAAGTGCCACTTTGCGTATGATACTATTAAGTATCTGGGCTTAAATGTTGGGAAAAATCAGATGGGCCCCCAGGACGAAAAGTTCAGAGCCATTGTCGAATTGTCCTTTCCCGCACGAAAAAACAGCTGAGGCCATTCATGGGATCGGCCTCCTTTTACCATAGATTTATCTCAAACTTCGGGTCTATTTCCGCCCCTTTATCTGCCTTTCTTTTTTAACTCTGTACATATATCTATGGTCCCTGTAGTTACTTATTTATTGTAGTGTTTTGGTGGGGTTGTTCCACAACCCTTTTAGACAAAGATCTAATTTGGACCCTAAATTTAAATGTAATTTTTTTTGCTGACCAATTTACATTAATATTATTTTGCTCAGATAAATAGCCGTGTGTATGCCTATCGAATACAGGTCAGGTCCCCAGGTTTTTCTTTGTCAGGCTCCTGCCTTAATAATAATTCATCCTATCCAAATTTGCGATGTCCCTTGTTCTTTTTCTCTCTCAGAAAGATTCAATCGAATAAAATGGAGGGGGGGAAAACAATATCCTCTGACCCCTCCCCCGCCCCACACACATTTTATTTGAGACCACGTGCTATTGTATCCAGCCATGGACAATCTCATGTCCTGTTCGGGAACATTCAAGAAGTTTCGACTCCTGACCGCATTGTGGAAATATCACCCAATCCAGCAGAATCGTCCTGAGCATCCCTCCCCCCCTCCCTCCGGCGACGAGGCGAGAAAGAGCCTCTGTGTTTCGTGCCTGCTACTAAATGATAAATCGACTACGCCTTCGAAATAAGATGTCTTGAACTTGTGACTTCTTTCTCCACATTTCCCCTTCCCCTCCAGAATCGCCATACAAATACTCGGTTTGGACTGGAGATCGAAGAGTCCAGCACGCACCACAAGGCCGTCCTCATCATCTCGTTGAAGTCCCGTGAGCGTTTATTAGATAGCAGAGTTTATCCGCCGTTATTCTACCCCAGTCAATTGGCAGCTTCTCTGATTGGCAAGCATTTGATTTTCCGCAACAGTCTCCCTTCGTTTAATCGGACAAAAGAAAACCTCCATCCATTGTTTTTTAAGGAAAATAAGTTTACTCTTCCAGTGGAATCACGAGAATTCCCACATTTCCCGTCAAACCTTATATTTAAAGATTGGCTATCTTCATCGGAAGGTTGGTTTGGATTGTGCCTCACTTGCCTTATTCGGACCGTGCCCTACCTACCTTATCGGATCGTTCTCCACTCGCCTCTTCGCAAGAAGGACCTACCTCGAAGTCACCGACTTGTAAGACTGAATCCCCCTCTATTATTAGTATTGTCAAGTTCCGCCTTTTTGATCTGAGCCTACTAACGCATAGTAATTAATTCTATTGAGAATCCCTTCTCATAATAATAATCTAGAGACTATTTCAATTTAAATAATCATATTTTGCCCTTTTTTTTAACTCTTATTTTCATGTTTAAAAAAATGATTATATTTTGGTTAATTAATCTTTAACTTACCTTGAACGATCTTCTCGGCCAATTCAAGTAAATCTCGCCAACCATTATGCACTTTAACTCAATATTAAGGATTGAAACACAAGGCCTCAAGTTTGACCTCCTAGTCGGTCGTTAATCTCTGCGAAATGTGCTTAAGCGGTTCGCGTTGCAGTAAGTGATTAAATCACTCCCCACCTGATATAGGCGTAGTGTATCGTATAGAGTGGTGTACTACGAGATCCTTGGTCCCGTTAATTAGAGCAACACCCCTCATTAAAGGCCACACTTCTTTCTAGTCACTCTCCAATGGAAGAAAAAAGCATCATACAGATACTGCTATGGATAGAGCAGAAACGTCAGCTAACATTAAAACCTATTTTGACTCATCTTTCTAGACTCCACGCTCTGCAACTCGATCAAGTGAAGATATACTGATCCCGTGACTAAAAATGGAAGGAGCGCAACTTTAAAATTAGCCTAAAAAGAAAAATCGTTTTAAGATGCAGACTGATAAGGACACAGAATACCATATAAAAAAATTCCTTCCATAAGATATCCTTGTGTTCCATCAATGGCGAATGCCTCCAGACGCCATGAATAAATTATGCTTCGCTGAGATAAAAATACCTTGATTTAATTCTCTGCCAGGACCCACAATCGCCTAATTATCACTTACCTTTCATCTCTTGATTCGATTGAGCTCTAACCGAGTGTAACGAGTACTAAGAAACACAACCGTATCTATCTAATCAGAAACGTAAGGCAAGCCAGCAAAATTATATACATTTAAAGCCAAAGCAATGTCATTGGCACGGAAAGATAATACTACAATATATTTAAAGGAATCTACTACATATATCTTATCCTTATTTATATTTCCGTGGTTTTCTCCGATCAGCAATGAAAGAATTTTGATATTTATCTAAAAACTTCTAATCTCCAAACACACTCACCCATAGATACAAATAGTAAGCAGATGGTATGACCAAATCTCTCGCTCAAGTTGTAACTAACAATTAACAATGACAATGATAAAATGTAAATTTTTAAATTGCCTAAATTGCCCACACCAGTGCCAATTTAACTACCTTACACCTCATAAAAAATGGTCCTCTTCCTAAGGTGACGGGTAGTTTGTCAAATGCAATTACCATAAATATCGTCTAAAAGAAAAAGAAATTATCTTTTCAGCTATCTATTTCTACTATCGTGAAAACATTATTAAATAATAGGCTCCCTCCAATTGATCTTAAAGGGGTTTTTAAAAAAGTGAGAGGAATTAACTTTAGAAATTAAACAACGATAAAATTGTGATTTGCCTTCAAGAGAAAAAAATATCTATTACTCCAATTCGTTTGTCTTTACCTCCCCTGCCTTACCCGGTGGGATAGTACAAAAGAAAACATCATTGGTAGTAATTATAAATATTTCGCCCAACCAATTCTTCTAGGATAAACCCTTTATTTTTCTACACAAGTAGTATAAACTTTGGTCCATTCATACACCCCAAATGTTACTAGCCGTAGCATTTGTCTCAAGATTCACTCGTAATTTTCCCATCTGTTAAAATGTATTTAGCAAAGATAACGGTGGAAAACAATCTTACATTTCCCATTTTCTGTGACTGTAAACGAGGACATTATAAGGAAATCTCTTGAAATGCATCCTCTTAGATGTATTAGAGGGGTACCCTGAAAGTCACCTACCTGACGAGGAACGATGCTCAGCCCCCGGACACAATGCAGTGTTGGTTATCAACTTTTGCTATATACTAACCCTTCCATATAACCCAAGATAGGAAAATCTGCAATTTATTAGATCATTTAATCCAGTTACAAGCTCATGTATTACCTATAGGTGATTATACTGCACGCCACACGTATTGTGAGGACACTGTATGCAAACCTCTATGTCCATTTTTTCCTCTATCTTTTCCCCTTAATGACTTTATGCATTTGAAATACAAATAAATTTACGTCATTTCATATTCAAACTAATTCTTATAGTTGTGTAGACTTTTCTCTTAACTCTTCTATTTGTTTTTTAGAGTTCATTTGGTGAATTAAGATATTTATCTACATGTTAGCAACAATTTATTAAATTCTGGCCTTTATTAAATTCACCTGTTTCAGATATTATCAAATCTTGATGGATTATCTTTAGCCAGGAATCTTATAATAAGGTGATTAAAGGGATGTTCATAACGTAGTCTAATATACTCGTTTTGTAGTTCGGAGAGTAGCATCAGTCTCAGTTTCAAAATCTTACCCTAGATCAAGGATGAAATATGGTTTTGGTGGAAAAATAACTATGTACTAGCAATTTAAGTCTATAAAGTGGCACTCAAACGATTCCGTAGGAATCTCACTGACAGAAGACGCATTGATCGAAACAGAGCTAGTGAACCTTATGCCGATCCTGTTTTGAATCGCAGAAAAGAGATATGTCATTCATAACTTTCATTAACCGCGTTGGAAAAGTGTTAAAAACGGAGTAAATGTGAAGGACATTTTTTAACTATGCTTGAATTATAAAGATAATCAAAAGATAACTAGTTGAGTTCCAAAAGCCAGACATAATGAAAAACATCAATCATTTGATTTTTACACCTCCATAGACTACTAATACAATCATTTGTTTAACATGAGTGAGCTGCTCTCGGCTATATCTAAATGCCGCACAACTACACCTGGACAAGAAGAGCCCCATTAATAATTTAAATACCATTTATACCTTAAAATTGAAGGCATTTTACTGACCTTCTAAATATGATTCGGATGTCTGGACACTACCCCTTTGACTAGAGCAGCGCTATTGTTTTCCCGTATTAAAGGGATGAAAAATTTGTCTGAGTAAGTTACTGGAAAAATTGATGAATGATCGATTGAAATGGCTCTTGGAACCCAATAACTTACTAATGCCGTATCAGCCTTACCGACCTTGATTCCTAATGCTTTTGCCCCCCCAAAAGGAAACCTAAGCATTTATTCGATAGATAAAAGGAGAGGATACCGAATGGCATTTAGGATCATGAAGGACAAGTATAATTGGAGACTGAGATGTATAAATGTATTTTTCAAACTAAATCAGTCACCGACATGATAGATACGCTGCTCGCTCTCTTTCTTTTTCTTTACAAATGGGAAACAAATGAAAAATCTATTCATCTCCCGTGTATTTCCTCGGAACTAATTCATGGTCATGGAAGAAATGGTTACACCTTAGCATGCCACATACATATAAAATAATTAATAGCACTAAATAAGAGTGGGATTTAGAGCTTATATGCAAATTATCTTTTCGCAATTCTACACTCTTTAGTAACAAACAGTGTTTTTATGTCCTTTAATATATTCCACCCTGATAATAAATTAGTCTCAAATAAAGAGGTATGGTTGATATAAAATGTTGGTCGATATGACTAGTCTTATTTTATGTATCCAGTCAAGTTGGTGTCTTCGAAAATGAATAAGCATATGTAGGAATGCAAGTATTAGGCGGGGAAATTCCATCGTTAGCAGATCTACACTACCGAATATTGACACAGTCATGTTACCTTTGTCACGACGCTATATTAACATATAAATATCTGTTTAAATTATAATATTAATCAATATAGATAGACGTGCTCCATGTGAGACTTGAAGGCCGCGTACACGTTGTGGACGAAGTCCTTCCTCATGCTGTCCAGTACACGGTTGAATGAGGATTGCAGCTCATAGATGTAGTTGTAACGGACATTGCAGGCCTTGTCCTTGACATGCACCCTCACGCTGCAGTCGATAAGAGTGAAGTCGAACAATTGTGGCAGCTGAAACCAGTCCTTTGACCAGTTCATGTTCGATCCCAACCACTCTTGCACCTTCTTGGTGGTGTGGCGAGGCCAACGTCCTACTGAAAGTATTGGTGCGCCATCTTCGTGACTATTATCATCCATTGCACGGGTTTTAGGAGCCAAGAGGTCCTTGCATTCAAGCGCAGGGAGACTGTAACCGGCCTCAAACCAAGCAGGTAGCATCTTCTTGCCAATCAAAGCTATGGGGGCGAGCATAATCGAGTAGGTTGTTTGTTTGGTTATGGAGACGAACTAGACCTCGGAGACGTCCTGAGTAAGCTTACGATGCGGTATTTTTTGCTTGTTGAGGGCTAGAACGACTCTTCAAGTCATTGAAAAGGTTATCACAGCGATCCCGACCTTGTTCTCTCATACGGTGGGTGAGCAGAGGTCTTTCCACGAACCTTAATCTCTTGCCGCCCTTTTCCTTGAAGGTCCTGGACACTATGGCCATCAAGAGCTCTTCTGTTTCACGAGCAAAGTCATTTTGAGGTT
This sequence comes from Ceratothoa steindachneri, assembly GCA_963969495.1. Lineage (NCBI taxonomy): Eukaryota > Metazoa > Arthropoda > Malacostraca > Isopoda > Cymothoidae > Ceratothoa > Ceratothoa steindachneri. Next base: position 62,356 of record CAXAKS010000202.1, on the reverse strand, counting down.
CAGAGCAGTTTTAACGCTTTTTTCACAACCAAACAGTTGACAACTGCAGGTCAGCCTGAACGATATCAAATTTTGTGGTCCTCCTTGTTCTTGAGCCTCGCCGCTACCCTCCATACAGTCATCCGGCTAAAGTTGAGTCACTTTACGATTTCGGACATGTTGTGGCCCGGGCGCAGTAGAACAGATATCTCTAATATTTTCACTTTCATCTCGACACAACTGCACTCAAAGAAAAAGATGTTTTAATTACACATACTGCAAAAGTATTAATTTAAATTTGTTTGGCGGAATTTTTTTTATCAGTGAAGTAAACCTCTCGATAAAAAAACAGAACTCTTGGCAAACCTGGTACAGGTTTGGCAGACCGAGTTAAGTGGCAGAAAGTGGCAGACTGAGTTAAGCTATCATGAGAATAAAAAGGCTTTCTAAATTAAAGAATTTGGCCATCTTCGGAGATCTCGGATCCCCAAAAAGGCTACTATGTCGTTTCTTCCTATTATGCGCAGCAGTGCATCCACTCTAACTTTATTATGTTTGTTAGGCATCTTTTAGTGAATGGTGTAAGATTTGCAGCATTGGGCTCTGCCTTTTACCTGGACTTGAGAACAGACCCCATGATTGTCGTCTATCTACATTTTGCTTCAGCGAAATTGTAATCAAGTTATGGATTATAACATTATAGTTCGTACCCATTTTTTACCCCATTAGTAACTCAAGAACTATGTGATCACTCTGTCTTAAAGTATAGATAGAATGGAATAGAAGAAAAAGGGTTATATTAATTACAATTTATAGAAAAGAAGAAATTTGGCAAAATGGCTAAAAAACGGTTTATGTACTAGTGTCTGTTAAAGGGTAAATAACAAATATTCATAAATGTTTTCGTCTTTGATGTTAAAAATGCCATACTTTTATTGATTACTGCCTTACATTTGTGTCGATTATATCACTTTTTTCCCTATTAATGGGTCACTATTTAGTTGCCCAATTTTCACTTAATTTTTAATGAAATTTCGTCGCCAAGGGCTAATTCGTGTTAACTTCATGCACACTGTAGACAAAACTACAACAAGAAAAGCCAATTTCGTTTAGGTACCTTTTATATATTACTACTTCTTCTAATTAAATCCCTTTTCTGAAGGTGTTTTAGTTACTCAATTTTTTTTTTATTGTAGAGGTTAAAAATGCATATAAAATTGCATGCATTTAAATGGCGCTTTAATCCGTAAGTACCGGGCATCAGAACTAACTTCGAGTTTAGATGATTGTTTAAAAGGGGAACCCCGCGATGGGGCTGCATTCCTTGCTAATTGCAGCTTAATTCAGGAGAGCAGTGCTCTTCCCTTTCCCTGGGACACAATGCATCTTATTTTATGGTTACTGGGCCTATTTGTCGATTCAAATTCCCCTAACTCTACCACTCTCCTGGCCTTCTGTTTTAAAACGTGTTTTGGTAGATGATCGTATCATGTAGAACATATTACCATTAAATGATTTGATTACCACTCTTACCAACTTATATGAACTCTATCATTATTTTTAATCCAATATCACTTAGACGATAGTATTTTGACATTTATCCACTCAAATTATAAACAAGGGCGTTTTAAATTCAAGGTCACCTATCTTTATGACTCTTATTGCGTTAGGACATTTTTGATAGGAGTATTTGTTTGTTTTCAACATTTTGCAAAGAGCATTGTTATCATTCTATAGCCTAGAGCCATGGTTCTCAAACTTTTTTCTGTCAAAACACACTGTGACGATATATAATTTATTTATAAACTGTAAAAATATACCAATAAACATATAGTTACATAGTGAAGCGGATAGAGAGCGGTTAGTAGGAACTAAATGAACTTTTGTTTGCTCTTCTACTTTAGAATTAGATTATTAATAAGTGTGATGTTGCTTCTTGTCCATTAGTGTATGAATATTAAGGGTGGTTTAGGAAGCCACGCAGCGCATATCACATTTCACTTCAAGTCGGTTTCTTGGTATGCACTTGATTGTGAGTAAAGTAGAAAATCCAGACTCACAAAGGTAGGTTTTGGAAAGAAGAAAGAGAATTTTTAATTCGTTAGTCCTGAGTTGTGAATATGTTTCACGCACTTTAACCCAGAAGTCTTTCAAGATCTTGTGCACGATACTCATCCTTGGCAGAAGAGTCATTTTGAAGCTCAAAAAACTCATTTTGCATGCCCACAAGGACATCATCCACCTGACATATATATGGGTTCCTTGTCAGCAGATTTGAAATGTATTCAGTGTTGTTGCCTTTGAAATATCGTTTGAACTCGTCCCCCAAATGATCAAAGTGAGGTAGGATATCCTCTTATAATGGGTCCTCCATGTCCTTTTCACCAAGTATGTCACTCAAGCGCTGAAAGAATGCTGCATTTCCTTTTTCCATTTGTTTTCCACAAAGTTGCAGTTTTGCCGTAAAAGCATTGATAGTGGCAGTGTGCACAATCACATTGCTCCTTTGTCCATGTAATTTCTTATTTAGTTCATTCAAAATTTCAAATATCAGCAAGATAAGACATTCTTGCTTCAAATCCTTCCTTGTTGAATGAAAACAGTAGGTCCACCTTGATGCTGCAACACAAAAAACAAATTTACTTCTTCCCGCTTTTCAAAGACCGTGCCAGCATGTTTCCTTTTGAAAGCCATCGCAGTTGTGTGTGAAAAAAGAGCACTATGCTCAGTATCCATGTCCCCGCAGAGCAGGCGGAAGAGGCGATTGTTCAAGGCAGATCGTTTCACATAGTTAACAATGTTTATGATGACAGTCAAGTCCACATGAAGGTTCTTTGAAATTGTCTCTGAGGCAAAAGCTTCTCTATGGATCATGCAGTGTGTTCCTTTCAAACCAGGTTGCTTCTGCCTCATAAGAGCAATGAATCCTGATGGTAAACCAAGCATATTAGGGCCAACGTATATGCAAACCCTTCTGGTTTGCTCTAACTGAATCTCGACTCTTCAAAGAAATCTGCATCTACTGCCATTATATCAACTGCATTTGTTGTCGTCTCTAATGGCCGGCAAAAAAGAAACTCATGCTAAACTCCTTTGTTAGTAATGTAGAGGTTGGAACTAAGCAGTTTTACAATGTTGGTGACATACGTAGACTCATTAAGTTGAAGTGAATAAATGGGCGATGACATTATCTCCAAAACTACATTTTCCTCAATGTTTTCAGACATTTCAGCAATTCTGTTCTTGATGGTTTTGTTGGACAAAGAGAACCGTTTCATCTTCTGTGATGCCTTCTCTCCTAAAATCAGCCTTACACTCTCAACAATACATAGTTTCAAAAGGCTCCCACCAATCGTTTGGAGCCATTTTGCCTTGGCTACCTGAAGAGCAATCAAATATGAGGCCCGTACTATGGTGATGTTGGTTTGCTGATAGGTCCCAGATTCATCTATTTTCATCATCTTCAAGATGGATAACTTTACTATAAATAAGCAAGGATTGTTATCATTCAACTGTGGATGAGCATTTCTCAGATATTAGTTCAGTTGGATATGTTTCATGATAATATTAGAGAAGATTTTTAAACACACAACACACTGAGGGATGTGGGCACCGTCCTTGACAAGATAGGTGAATCCATAGTCCAGATTCCTAGCTTTATACAATCTTCTCTTCTGTGACATCTGAAATCAGAGATAAAAGAAGGCCTATTAATTAGGAGAAGAAAAATAAGCATAGGCACATCTTAATTCTGTATAAAAACGACTAGATTTTTCATTCTTACTCCTCTCCAAACTAAAAAAAAATTAAACTTCTCACAAACATACAAACTTTTGAAGAATATACCGAAATTCAAATTAGATAAGTGCCATTAATGCGGTATTATTCGCCTGAATACACTCGTAAGAGACTACTGTCAGTAACGTACACTATCATTTTTATTTAATGGTCACGTTACCTTTAGTTAAGATAGAAAAGTTTAGGTTAGATTGATTGTAGGAAGATATTAAATACCTCTTCTAGGTACACTTGATACCACATTAATTGGTTAGGGTACAATTAAATATAAATGTTATCTTTTATTTCCACAATTCCCATGATCACATTTCATTAGCCTAGCGCAGGTTATGTAAAGGGGTTAATGCATCTTAATATTGTTGAATAATTGTGCCAAAGGTTTCGAACATAGAAATAGACCTGGTCCTAATTGACCGTAACCAAAATAAAAAATATATATTAAGAAATAACTTCCAGGAATAAATATATATAAAAAAGCATAATTTACTGACGAGTACCATTAGTCACCCATATTACGATAGTTTTCAAAACACAAGTAGTTTAATCAACCATCTCTTAAGTACTAACAATCTCAGCCATAATATAAAAATAGTTCAATGAATTTTGAAATCATCTTATCAAGTTAACAAACTATTAATATTATAATATTATTCATATACCTTTTGTACTTATACAGATGAACTGAATCAATATCCGGCGGGTATGCGTATGTAAGATGTTCCCGGCTGACTACTCGTAAGGCTGTGAGCCTGTGAGACTACTCCTTTACTAGATCCCTTCAGAGCTCATTTTGAAGGTTAATCGAACCTGGTAGATTAGGCGCCACCCATCTACAACAGACATAAACTCTCTCAGACATGAGAAAATCCATCTGAGATTTATTTTTATTGCTAGTAGGCAGTGTAATTATTTCCACCCTGGTAGCTTCAAATTTCCCTACAGGGTGAAATTTTCCCCGGTTTGGGAAATCTGGCCTTGAACAATGAGAAGCTCTAATTCTTTCATTTCCCACTAAATCACTCGTGCTTCCTCAAATTATTTGTCATTTCTCGAACCTTAAATCATTTAATAAGTAATTTCTTGGTCAAAATGTTTTAAAACCTCTCAGTGCAGTGTAAAATGAAAATCGATGCGAAATATTGAGAAAGTTTTGTTCTCACAAGTGAACTTTGTATCTATTTAATTCATTTATTTCTCTTTGGTCGTTCAGCCGCAAGATATCCTTTGGGCTTTTTTTAAAAAAATCCTATTTTCTCATCACGAAAGCAAAAGGTGCAAGCGAGGGTAAAACATTCGACGTAAAGGAAATTTGTCAGCAAAATATCTTTTCGAAAAGAAATTTCACTGAAGGCCATTTTAGTTTGTTAGTCATCTCCTCATAACAATTGTTAAGAAACTAAGGAAAGGAAATAAACAAAGGCGACGTTAAGAAAATTTTAAAATATAAAGTTTTGGTTAATAAACATGGTTGAACCAGCTATAATAAAATATATATATACCACATTTGATGGGTCTTGTTATTTCTGAAATTTAACAAACCCTAATAGAATTTTTCGTATTTTGACACTAAAATAACACCTCGCAATTTCTCTTTAGTGTCTTTAGAAAAAATCAAATTAACCTTTAATATCATCAAAGTAATAATTATCCCGGGGTTTACTTTTTAAATTATCTCCTTTTTTTGTCTTTCAGATGGGATGTTGTTACACAATGTACTCCAAAGCAACACGTCACGCTCATAAAGATGCACAATTGCGCTTCCTCAGCTATTCAGGTGAGCTAGTTATTTATTCATTTGCCTTGTCAGGTGCCTCTAAATATTGTAACAACGCTCTCTTTATCGCTTTTTTCATTTGTACTATTTTCTTTACCACTTTACCCATCGTAAAATCAACGAATGCACTCGTTGGTTTTCACTTTAAATTAAAAAAGAGCCCCATTAAGACTTGTCTTTTCTCAATCTTTGGCACAAACCTGTTTCCTCGGCAGAATTCTGCACCCCTTGGCAGCAGCAATTCGTATTGGGTTCTTATGCTAACCTCAACTCATACTCAAAATGATTAATTATGAAGAGTTTTATTTCATTTCATTTATTTTCTTTTATTTAGCAAAAAATGAAGATAAAAACAAAGGCGTATAATTTTGTTTCATCCTTGCTAAATATCAAACAGCAGTTTAGATACAATACGCGGTCTCCTCCTTCTAACAGAGGAGTTTGACCTCAGACTAACACCGGCTGGAACAACAACGATAATGAATTGAACCGTCCTAAAAGTAAGCTCAAAAAAAGGTGGTGTCGTGGTATGACATTACATTATATCAATACCATATTATATCTTTGAGAGAGGACCAATTACTTGAAAGCGGATGACAAAAGGGTCGGAAAACCACGCGTTCAGACGGGCTAAGGAACAAGAGAGTGCAACGAGGTCAGGCAAATTATGGACAATGGCAAAGTTAAAGGTTATTTAAAGAGACATGTATAAAAATAGAATTTTTTTTACATAAAAAAATTAATAAGAGATTTGAAGGGTAAAATTACCTCAGAGAATTAACGGACAAAAATCACATCAATAAACGAAGGGGGAGGAGATTAACTCAATTGGGTTACTGAAGGGGGAAGGGGGGTTGGCTCACGGATGTCTTCTGTACGTGAGGTGAGACCGCTCGGACTTCAGAGCGGGAGGTTGGAGTGATGACGGTTCTCCAAAAGCAAGGCAGGAGGGTAACTTCCGGTCCAGGGGAGAGTATTTAGGTTACCCGAAATGATTTGGGCTTCGACAGGAGTTGATGAAAGAAGTCGGGAAAATCACTCGGGGCGATCTTTCAGTGGAATTACCTCCTGGCTGGGGTTAATTCCAAATACACAAAATAGTCCAGCTGTCACTTTGCTTTGTTGCTAGCACTTGACTTGGAACCATGGGGAAATCTTCTGCGTTCTGGCCAGACTTCTGAACTCTGTGTGTCTTCCGGGCAGTCGAGCGTTATTTATATCCGAGGCTCTCCCCGGAGTTGGGGGTTAGCGGGAAACAGCTCTACTCTTGAAGGGCCTCGAATCTTCTGGCAGAGCTATTTTAGCCCGCATAAAGGTGAATCGTGGGGGACTCGATTCGAGGCTGTGGCTTTTGGAAGGGCAGGGGGGGGGGGGGATAGGCTTACCACTTTAGTCCTAGCCGGGCCTTTTGCTGCACATGGGAGCTCTTTTCTGCTGAAGATCTTCCACGTGGCGATTCTCTCACAGATGGCGACCACAGAAGTGTCATTTACTGTGACAAGGAGTCCTTAAATGAGTAGGCTAAGAGGGTTAGGGAAAAATATCATGAATGAGGTGTCATTTAGATAGGTGAACGTATAAATCTGGTAGCGAAAGTCAATGGAGGTTGTAGCAGAGGACATAGGACCTCGTTTTGTCATCTTGAACAGGCTTCATGGCCCTCGTTGCTTTTTGTTCTCTAGCATCTTTTGGTAGATCATAGTATTGCCTAGAAGATATTACCATTATAAAAGTTAGATTGCCACTCTTACCCCCGAATCTGAACTCCATAATTCATTTTATCCATAAACATCACTTAGACGATCACATTTTACCATTTACCTACTAGCATTATAAGAAAGGGAGTTTTTAATTAAAGTTCTTTACCGCTTTCTTAAGAGGAGCGTTTGATTGTCATCACTATATATCCAAGACCAATGCTATCATTCTTGAGCCTAGAGCAAAGAGAGTCCACAATTCTTTCATGCTCCATCAACTCATCATTGCTCCATCATATATTTGCTAATTCTCATATTTTAATCTGTTAATAAACAATTTCTTAATTAAAAATTTTGTACAGATCTTACGAGCTTATAAAAAAATCCATTTAAAAAGAGCAAATTTGAATAACACCTATACGTTTCAATCTCTTGGTTACAGGCTAATTAATATCATCGTAAGTTGAAAGTGCGAGATGCAGGTATACTATGTATAAAATGATTATAACTAAGCAAAAAACTTCATCGTAGAGTCAATATACGATTTACAAAGCTTATAAATTTTCTAAGGTCAAATATTAGAAAGTTTTACTCTATAGTGTCGTATCAAGATCAGATCCCGAAGAAATAAACCTTTTAAAACAAGTCACAAGAGAAAAGAATTTTGCGATATATTTTACGAATTATTAGTCTTAACCTAATTTCATGATAAAAAGGAAAACCATTCTATGGTATAAGAGAACGTATAGAAAAACCTAAACCAAATATTTGGAGAGAAATACACAGTTCAGTTTTAATGAATTCAGTAGAATCCTTTCTTGTGAAATACGACAATACAACGTGAAACGCCTACCAACCACCCCAAAAAATCCTTACGATCGCTGAACAAAGAAAAGAGAGTTGCGGCATTCACTAAACCATGCAATCTCTTTTCATTAGACAATTCAAACAGAATAAATTCCACGCAATTTCATTTAATTAATTTCGTTTTTTTTACAATACTTCTAAGCATGAAGTAACAACAACAACTAATACTATTAATAATAATAATAATTCAGGTTCAGAGCAAAGAGAAAACTGGTGAAATTTCAGTGTAGAAAGTGTAGGACGTAGAGAGACAAGAGAAGAATTAAGGGAACCAGCAAATGCGTTGAACGAAATTAACTTGTGACTTGGAAACTAATATCAGTACCTATTGAAACCGGTAAATCACAATTTTATAAAAGATAACTCTAAATATTGGCAGGTTGAGACGTCACTCAAGGCAAGTCCTGGAGGCAAACCTGAAATCAAGAAGAAAGTGGAACCAAGCAGAATTTTTCTTCCTGAGGGTGTTCCTTTGGTCACATCGAAGAGTAAGCCAGCGGTATCGAGGTCCATTCTCATTCTAATTTCATTCATAGGACTCTTCTATCTCCATTTTCCGAATAAAAACAGAGATAACCCTCACCATTGAGGAATACCAATGTGAAGTTCTACTCGAGAAAAGCTTCACCTCTTGGTCAATTCTCATCATCGAGAAGTTCGCAAGTGTAACCCATGGATTTGAATAACCGTACATCCAAAATCCTCTAACTTATATCTTCAAGTAAAGAAGCGTAAATTATCGGATTATATGGAACGCAACTGTTTTAGCTGTGTAAACAGACTAGTGTCTGTTTGTCCTCATGATATTGATTTTTCCACATGGCTGAAATAAAGATTTTGTTTAAAAAGTCATAATTTGGGGAAAAGCCAAAAGATTTAAATATTAGTTTACAATTTTTTGTGCCATACGTATTAGGAATGTTTATATCTATTGCATCAAATTTAATTTTTAGTTAGGAACTAATATTTACTGAATTACCCCCTAAACTGAAATTTTACCTTGGAAGTTAGTCCTTAACTAAAATTACCTCTGTGAATGTTTAAATATAAAATTACTAGTTAGAATAATTTATTCTAGTTTAAATAATATACAAATTTAACATAAAATACTAAAATGAAAATGAAGAGCAGCTTGAGCTTTGATTTTCAACAACGAAACTACGACGAGGAATCAAAAAATTTGGTAAGTTCCCGGATATAAAAAGATTTCCAGAAATAGAGAAACGAAACCCAAAGAGTAAAATTTAAAGGCAAGGAGCAAGAACAGAAGTTACCACAGGTTCCTAACATTGTTGAGGTTTACCACAAGCGAAAATCTCAGAAATTTGTTATTGGATCAATTGAAATGAAACTCCAAAAGAAAAAGAGTCGTACAATGAGCCCTCACTGAGCAACTAGGAGGAAAGGGAGATGAGCTCTAGGAGAGCCGCACTATCAGAGAACCCATCTGCCGCTTTCGAGAATAAATTCATGTCCTTGTAATCAATTTAATAATTTTTCTTAGAACCCAAAATACTTATATCATTAGGCTCAATTTGACCTATTGTTTCCAGGGTCCATTTACTTTTATTTTAAGAAAGTTTAATGCCATATGTCGCACTTTGTTTGGTCTATATAAGGCAAGAAAAACATAGTTCAAGATATAAAGAGATGCGGAATACGACCCAAGAGAGAGAGAGAGAGAGAAAGAGAGAGAGAGAGAGAGAGAGAAAGAGGAGGGGGGGCGTGCTGCCGCTCCAAATTTCAGCTCTAGCAGGGTAATTTCCCTTGCTATGGCCATTCCCATTGTGGGGGTGGTGAAGAGTGAATTAATTTGTCGATTTTAAGGAATCAACTAAGGAGAAATATTCTTGAAATCGTCAAAATATTTTTTTATTAAATCCAAAACAATTGTAGGAAAATCCCGTGGGAAGGTTGCAAGAATAGATTGAAAAAGAAAGCAGCAAAGAGATATTAAGTGTAAATGTGTGGATGATATATAACCGCACATCTTTCTATCTCCTTTGGGGTTGCGAGAACAGGGTCATCTGTTAGTCCTAAAGTGAAGCCTAATGGCCCATGTCGCCCCTCACTCTAACTTGCATATGTCAAAATATTCTAACCTAAGTTTGGATCCACGTTTCAGGGTTGATTAAAATATTAATTATTATTATTTTTTATCATCAAGCTGCCAAAGCCTCTTCCCTGTGTGCAGATACAACAAAATTTAATTTGCACAAAATACCAGGGGTACCGGAGAAAGGCAGAGGGAGAAATTTGTAAAAAAATCCTTAATAAAACCCAGGATTTTAATTTTGGCTTGTAGTCTTTTTTTGGATTATGTCTTGATTGGGAAACCAACCATCTGCAGGAGGCGCTTTTCGTGATGAGGCTATTTTGGCCATTAGAGTTCGTGATTTAAAAAGTCCTTCAGGACATTTTTCTAACCTCGATCCGTATGTTTAGGTTAGGTATGCCCATGTAATCTAAGCCTGAGCTAATGAAAATACCATCAAACTATGGAAGATTAGAAGTCAAGTTTGGGGGTTTGGCCTACTAGATACTAGTCATTCACCAGTATTTAGTTATAGAAGAGTAGTTGAATATAGAGACAAAGACACATTTTTACCAATAGTCAAAAAAGTGGTGATAGATGAATCAATTACCTATAACGATGAATGGTGAGACCATATAAATATGTCCAATAATCAAAATTATCATCGCAGACACTCATCCTTCCGTTCCACTTCGCTAATCCACAGATAGACGTTCATGCACAGCATAATGAAGCATTTTGGAGAAAACATAAGGCCAACATAATAACAAGCAAGGATGCAAGTGTGAATTTCTTCCATGATATTTGCAACTGTTGATGTGTGTGAAAGAAATAATTTAAACAAGTTAATTAATTTATGTAACGCAATTAACACTTAATTTAAATTTTAATACAGTAATATACTGTTATATTTTATTAAAGTGAAAATCTCGTATCTTCTTTTTTCCTAGTATTAATGGAGTTTCTATTAATGACATCGGAATTATTTGAATATTTAGCTATCGCTAACGAGGGCACGTACACTGAAAGGTCAAACGCAATTTATCTTTAGGTTATGTAATATAAATCAACTCAAAACTCAACACAAATAGCAACATATAACCAAACAAGCGCAATTAATAAAATCACAAAACAAAGTTTAAAATAACCAAGGAGTCTTTGGTAGCAATTAACCTTTGCAGAACGGTTTAGGGGAATAGTCTTACTAATGGCCCTGCGTCACATGATTCTGTCCAATTCAAAGACAACAGAAAATGACTCAATACGGTAGAGGCACATGTGATAGAGCCAGGCTAATAGTAGAAACTTTACATGTTTAGTTTTCATTTCTTATTTTATTACTAAACAAATTAATATAGGCTTTTTAGTCAATATTGACAAAGAGGAAAATGCCGATCTTGTTTCTTAGGCTATGCCAAAAAACTTAAAATCTTACCCGCATGCAATTCTTAGAATCACGTATAAGTCAATGAAATCAACCTAAGAATAGACTAACATCCAGACGGCATGAAGTGGAAGTGGTGCATCCAATTGCATTGCAAAAAAAGGGGTACGGATATTCTAATGCTTTATGGGCTTTTATTGCACTCGATGAGTCGCTCAAGATTACAAACTATTCTCTTAAATGTTACGATGCCTTTTCTTTTGAAAAGTGGAATTTATTGCAACCTATTTTGCTGTGAAAACAGACGTGTCTAAAAGAGACCCTTCAGCGTGAAGTTAGGGAGATTGTAGGTAGAAGGAAATCCAACTTTGAGCATGAAGACATCTTTGTAAACCCTCTTCAACAAAAAGGTAAGGCAGAGCTCCCCTAAGTTCTGGAAACTTTTGGAGGAGAGACTTTGCTCAAAATATTGAAATATTTCATCTTACAATATTTAGTCTTCAGGAAACCCATTTTATATATGAGTTTTAGGGTGTAGTAATGTCTTTTATAAACATAGTTACCATTGAGATCAACTGCAGACAACGGAGATACGATGGGAACTCATAAATACAAAGAAACGACACATTAAAGACAACAAAGAGTGCGCACGACTAACATCTCCTAACATCGAAAGGATGTCTTTATACTAGACCTGTTGGAGGTTAACAAGTCCTTAACCGAAGAACAAATATAGTAAAAGTAAACTAGATCTACAATAGGCGTTCGTGTTTGGAAAAAAATCGCAATTGTAGACAGATATTAAGCGAGAAATCAATCGGTAAATGAGGGCTAGATTATTCCTATCAAATTTCCAGGATGTATAGCTCAGAGAGTAAAAGATTTTTCGGGTGTGTGAACGAGACCGTTACGGTACAAATGTGCTACTTCTAGGTGAGACTCCATCGAGTAAATGATCAAATTAGCGGTATATAGAGATATACGAGTTAACTGAGGCATTTTAGAAATTGTGAGTATATATATATATATATAGAAGAAGGAGCAAATGCAAGTTCTGCGGGTGATAACAACCACCACAGGGCTTTCGCCATATTTATTTTCTGCCTTTGAAAAAAATTTTGAAGACAGAAATAATGAAACTCTCAAAAAACTCCTGTTTCTTGTCTCATTGCTCATTCGCGTCAAATTTCACTTTCTTGTACTATATATATATATATATATATATATATATATATATATATATATATATATATATCGAGGTCTTTCTCATGGCGAGGAAAACCAATGAAAGGAAAACAATATTTACTTGGGTTTCTCTAAGCCACTCTATCCAGTCTCCGGTAACATACAAGTAGGATAAAAATGGTAAATTTAGGGGATAGTTATTCCTGAACTCAGCTCAAATGGCCTACCCTTCAAGGGTGCATTTATAAACAAACAAGTCAAAAATTCAAACTTTCAATCTCGTATTACGCTCTCTCAAAGCGCCACGACGCCAAGCGCGGCTGAATTGATACCCACTTCTGTCGATTCAACATGTGATCCAGTTTCCCTAATTTCAAAATGTCTAGCAAGAGAAATAACAGATGCCTCAGAAGCCAGGACACCCTCGGGTCTCCCCTTGCTATCCCACGCCCCAGCTCATTAGTTCGCAGGAGTAATTCTAGTATAAATCGGTTCGTAAGGAGAAAAAGAAGACAATTCTCGTTTCGTCACGACATCGATAAGAACTTGCCGGGATAGAATTCTCCCAGCATGTTAAGAAGAAGTTTCATTTTCTTGGGCAATACCAGATTGCAGCAAGTATAATCGGCAGAGTTCGATTACCAAAGATCGTCATGTGGCCTTACCTCCAAGTATAATCGGCACTGTTCGATTACCAAAGATCGTCAAGTGATCTTACCTCTAAGTACCGTCGGGACAGTTAGATTACCAAAGATCGTCAAAGGATCATATACTATCTGAGTTTGACACCGCAAACTAGATAGATTTTTCATCAAAAAGAGAAGCTCTGCAATCGAAACCAAATCGCTAGAAAATCCTTCAGATATCTTCAAGCCTCGTCTGAAAAAAAACCTTTTTAAGGTCATAAACGCACGACGCATCGCCTCCTCAATCGGCAGTTTTGTTTTGATTCCTGTTCTCCTCCGTCGCCTCGAAATCCCTTGTGACGTCACTCGTCCACCCTAAACAACACAGTCTCGCTGTAGGCGCGGTCTGTGGGGACTCAAGCAGATAGGCCAAGGTGATGCCCTCATATGGATTAACTTATGCGGACCGAGATAACTTATCCTTGTGGGTTGTTAACTATTACCTCGTCCCTTCTTGGTTCAAGCCCGAACGCCACCTGCGGAGTTACACCCCTTCTTTGCAACCACAAAAAAATCTTAGGATGGGTTTGTAGAGGTCAATATTCCGCTGAAATTAGCCGAGAGGGGGCGAACCAGTAAAGTCCCAAAGAATAAGGCCCACCCACGACTAATTACTAGCCCAGATCCATAACCATAGGGAGCAACTGTATGTAGTAGAACCAAATCCTTTAATGGAGCAAAAGAGAAGTGTTATAGAAAGGGAGAGAGAAAAGGGTTAGCGAGGAGGGAAACGAGGCTGAGCTTGGGCCTAACGTGGCGCGGAATACAGTCTGCATGGAGACCAGGTAAACACATTTTCGTTCCCCTTAGAATAGAAGAAGAAGAATATGCGTGCCCCATACGGTTAAAATTGAATAAATTAAGTAGAAATTTATATAACTAGAAGGATAAAGAACATGATTGATATCAGCGTATCAATCGGGAAGCGAAGGTAGATCTCTTCTTTGCCAAATCTCTTTCCTCTAAGGCAGAAGGTCGATCAGTGTCCTAGTCTTCCCTAGGTAGATAAGACCTGCATACGACTCACAAAATATCTGGTAACGGAAAAGGAAATTGTATTAATGAGGCATCCTAAGGTATTTTCGACCCAAATATAAGCTAACCCAACTAAACCTAACTTTACCTAGCCCTACCTAAGCCAATATAATCTAAAATATGCTAGGTTAGTTTAGGTTATTTTAGGGTCGAAAAACTTTGTTAAATTTCATATTTAAAAGATTCAAGAACAATATACAAAAATATCGAGAAAATGAAAATAAAAAAACAAATTGGGAAAAATTGTGTAAATAAAAAGGATATAAATATTATAAATACAAAAGAAGTGCAAAAAACATTTAAGAGGCCTTTTAATATCATATTGTTCACATATATGATTACATAAGCTCTGAAATGGGGGTGACATTAATCTGTCCTGCCACAAATATAGGAACAAATATGTGTATAAACGATGTTGAGTATCGTTAGGTTAGGGTAGCTAGGAGTTTTTTTTAAGGTTAGGAGTTAAGATAGGCTAAAGTTAGAGGTTAGGTTAAGATAAGTTAGGTTAAATATATCACTAGCTCTGCATTTCATTCCGTTCTTTATCTCTCTCATGCTTGCTTCACACCAGTTTATTCTGTCCAAATTTCGAGTAACCCATTTTTGGTTCCTGTCCAAGAAGTGTTATTTTCCAACTCTTTTTATTGCAAAACAATAGAAAATAGCCATTATTTGTTTTAAAAGTTGTTTTGGGGGCTTTTATTATAAAATATTTAATAAAAATAGGCAGATTTTGTTGTTTTAATCTATTGTAATACTAAAAATATAATAGAATTTAATTTCGAGAATTCTATGAAATTTCCTCCTTAAATATATAAAAAACAAGTAAAAGGTCAGTAGACCTAAGTCGCGTGTTTTCAATTATTCTGACTCATAACCTTATGACCATAAGACTTTCAAAACTTTTAACTAGTGCGGGAATCCGACGCAGAGTTAGTTTTATTTTAATAATTCCCGTATTAACCTTGGGAGGACCTTGGTAATTGTATCCTTTGAAAGAAAATGTAAAACAACGGTAAAGGTTCTAAATTTGCCGCCGAATAGTTACGATGTTATTGCCATCCAACTGATTGAACAACGAACCGATATAATAACTTTTAAGAGTTTCGTGCAAGCGAAGAAAAAAGGTAGAATTGAACAGTTTTCCTCGATTTCGCTTTGTAATGTAAATCACTTTCCTGTACAAGTCCCCAAATATAGTCTCGCATTATGTTTTTATTGTTTACCTTTTGGGATCTATGTTCAAAGTTCAGTATATCCTGAGGGTAAGCACTATCCTTACTCTTCTGAGTAAGCTTCTTTATTGTCTATGAACTTGTCAAGATGGGCATCAAGGCTGTGCAACTTCAGGGACACCCTGTATCCATTTAGGTATAGATTTTCACTAATTTCTCAACCAGGTCCACATAACTGTCAGCCGCGTAGGTTCTCATAAAGTCCTTACACAATTTTAATAACCGTTGCATGAAATTTTATATTCCATAAGAATTTTACAAATTTTTCATCTATCAAAGACACCAGCCTCCTCTTTTGGCTCAGAGAGTTGAGAAAAATATTTTGAATGGATTTGAATGCTTCAGACTCTTTTTTAAGAGCTCTAACATACTGCTCCATGAGACATAGTTTTAAATGAATGCAGTGAATAACACTTCTTCAGGATATATCAATTGTTCATGCTGGACATTATTCCATCCAATGGAGAACTTAGTCCTTTGCGTACAGTGCTACATGTGCTAAGACGTTGTATAATCCCTCTTGTCCTAAAGACAGAGATGAAATGAAACTTGGTAAAATCTTCCTGTACTCCTATCAAAAATGATACCATTTTTAAGTCAGCAATCACCTTCTAGCAATACCCTCTACAAGACATATCTTGTTGCAAGAGCTTAACATTCTTGTAGTCCTCCTTTAGATACCTGAATAAGCCAATGAAAATGTTGAAAGCTAATTCAAATTAGGAAGAAGTAAAGCTTGATGCTTCTTGAGCAGCTGTCAATGAACAGTATCTACTAATCTGCATTATGTGTAATCTTAACTGCATCAAACAGACTAGGTTTACTTTGGCTTGTTAGAGGCACATTTTCATCCGTCAACTCACATTCTTTGGGGCTGGAAATTAAAAGCTCAACATTTGACATCGACAAGCCAAGGTCTCTGGTTTGAATATTATAAATTCCTCTCAAAACAATATCTCTGATAATGTACTCTACATCCTCACTGATCTTTTCAGCTTCTAAATTGTTGCTATCTTCTGATAGTGGATAATTCATTTCTGGAGGGGTAGTTACAAGAACATTAATATTGTATAGTTATAGTGCTAAAGAGGATGGAAGATCATGATATGAAAGAGCTGGTATATTTTTGCTACATCAATGTTTGGAACTGTCTATCCACCATGCTGCAGTAGCAATTACCTGAGTTTTCAGTGGGTTCGCACCAAATCCTGGGAATGGTTAACTTCATTTATTTTTTTGGCTTAAAATTAAACATAATAGCTTTAAACACTTATAATGTTAATATTTTAATCTTTAAAACAAACAAAATTCTTACTTTTCTATTTTTTGGAGGTCTACAATTTGCATGACAATGCATGAACTGACTGAGATATAAGAGAATGCATCTGAATAAAGATTGCAGTCTCTTGATGACATTTCTATTCTGATGTAATCACTATGTTAGCTAGATCTAAAATAATAGCAGAATATTGTAATACCTGTATACATATTTCTGAAGTAATATTCCAGAATATTGTAGAAGTTTCTACACCTATTCATGGGTTTGTTCTGGCATTTTCTGAAATATTCTCGAAATTTAATAATAACCTTATAACTATTTCTTTTAATCTAGAATGTTTTGGAAGGTTTTTATGAAAAATATTATTAGACGAGGTATCATAAGTGCAACTCCACTCATTAGTACCCAATCTGTGTTTCCTTTTTTGTGTCAGAGTATTGATGTCGATGTGCTTGTACAACCTGCTGCAGTATTGCATTTTATCTTCATCTCTCGTTAATTTATCACAGTACTCCTGAAATCAATGAAACTTATCATTCAGCTACATCATTTGTCAGGTTTAGTGCCATGATGATTTCTTGTGCTTGCTTATAGTCAAGGTTGCCTGTCCAGGTACCTGGGTTTAGCTGCATGAAGTCGGACTTAATTCCCTGCTTCTTGAATGCTCCTAGTGTTCGCACCTAAACAAAATCAGGGAGCTGGGATGTATAAATGCTGTTCACCTGGGAGTGTAATTCGTTTTGCAGAGTTCTGTACTTCTGGCCGCACTCTCATTTCCTTCACCATACTGGCAGTCATCTTAATAGACACATAAGGATCAAGCAAGGCGAACCCAGCCAATTCTTCAGAGAGATACCAAAGATGGCTTGAGAATTTAGCAAACATAGCCTTGCTGTTCGCATCGTAAATATTTTGGTATTCTTTCAGGTTTTAGAGAGCTGAACTTCCATCCTTGGTACATAGTTGATAGGGGAGCTTCTATCCTGTTCTTCAAGTATATGCGTACTGCAAAGATACAGAATGATCCTAGGCCCTTCTCTTCTATTCCCGTCAACTGGAACTGCTTGCGTAACAATAAAACTTTTAAAAGGC
This sequence comes from Ceratothoa steindachneri, assembly GCA_963969495.1. NCBI lineage: Eukaryota > Metazoa > Arthropoda > Malacostraca > Isopoda > Cymothoidae > Ceratothoa > Ceratothoa steindachneri. Next base: position 44,307 of record CAXAKS010000202.1, on the reverse strand, counting down.
ATATGTCAGATTAGACATCCAACGCACATTATGCATTGGACATGGAGTCAGGAGGTCAATCCCACGTGATATAACTCCTCCGAGGAAAATTATTGCAGGCTCAATGAATTCACGGCAGTCATCATGCAGATTCTTTCTATCCCTTCACAGATTCATTTCCCGATTCAGAATATTCTGAACAAAAAGAAATATACCATTTCCCACACGAATTTAGATGGAAAATTTTGGAGATAAAAAAGTCCTTGATTTATCATGCTACGATTAAAATGCGGTCTTCACTCCTGGGTGAGCGAAGCATTAGGGTATGAAAACAGCAAACCATTGTTAAGAAATATCGAGTAATATTCTATCGCGAAACATAATAGTATTCCGTTGTTTTCCTAATTAATGGTTTAGTTAATCCTCATAGATTTCTTTAGGGTAGGATACTCCTTACTGTTTTGTAATGAAGCGAAGTTCTTTCTTCGGGACCCCAGAAAATTTAGATTACAGACAAAAGGACGCTATTTCCTTTTGGAGTGTTTACTCAAGAAACTAGATTCATAAAGCTAGTTAACCTAATTGAATCTCTGATTACTTTCCAAATTTTTAAAAATAATCATCCCACTTTCTTGACTAAAGGTAGAGGTTAATAGAACAATTAGGAAAATAATTTCTTCTGTTTCGTTCGGATGTCATTAGAAAGTTGTTAATCTAAAAATCTCTTCCGTATAATACATTAGAGTTCCTATTCTCGGAAAAATACCTAAAAACGCTTCTCCACTTCCCTTTTCAATCAGCTTTCTCATCAGTTGGCGGTATCTTCTCAGAACTTAATAAAACAGGATCAGTTTCTGAATCTATAATATAAACTGTTTGGGGTAAATCCTTTGGAAAATAGACCATTTAATCAACCCAATCGTCTAATCCCAACCTAGAATCTTTACTAATTATCTAAAACTAGAAAAATTTACCATTTAACACAAAAGTAAATAAACAATAGCAAATAGATACATAACAAACAAGCAAGAGAATAAAGAAATTTTTGTGTAGTTTGTATTATTATGAAAGGGAAAAGCACAATATTGAGGAACGAAAAGATGAACTTGAGTTAAACTTAAATTTGAGTCTTCCAATCAGACACGATGAAACGATAATCGTTTTATACTGAACACTAACCTTTTTCACAAAACTAGCAAGTGTTCCTTAGAATTAGACTTCCGTTTTATTATTACATTGTAGGAATGTATCTAAAATTAAGAATTTTCTGCAAAAATAATTCTGACAGGAAAATAAAAAAAGGCGATTGGTAGTTGCCCTCCGAATAAAACGTAAATGATGTCATGTTAGAGAAAGGTAAACAAGTATATACGATTTCGGACTTTTGGTGCCAACCTTTGCCCAGTCGCTGTTTTCACAATAAAATTTATTTGCACTCTCCATTTTCACCCTTGTGTGCATTCAACTCACTGCTCCTTTCCAATTATTACGTACTATCTTACACACATTTACTTCCCAACATGACTTCCACTATATTATTTCTCTTGAGCAGACTTTAGCATTTCACAGCTTCTTTACTATTTCTTATCTTATTGTTTAATTAATTCTTGATAATAGAGAGGCGCTGCGGTTTTACCCTCCTTCTCACGCCAAGAAAAATACATCCATACTTGCATTATCTTCTCTGTCACCTCTATTTACAACAGATAGATATGTAGGTTACGTTTTTTATTTATCCTTAATTTCACCCTGATTCAGAACGATTTTAAATGGTGAAAGTGAAAAAATTGCCATTCTGCTCCCTCTTAATAATTTCCAGATAAATGTTGTTAGCCTTATTTATTAGGCAGTGTAAGTAAGAGCTTAAAAGTAATGGCGATATCTAGTCCAAAAGTTTCTAAGGGAGATTTTAAAGGAGATGATGTGGAACGAGGGATGGGTGGGCGAGAAGTGAACCCGGCTGGAAGGTATATAGAGAGTACCGATAGGAAAACAGAACCCCAGGACAATAGGTCGACTAAACCTCATACAATTAAACATATGCAGTTGGCACGGTATCCGCCATACGGTCGCCAACTTGGTGCTCAACACACAAAGACCAGACATAGTACTCCTGAACTCCACCAGCCTACATCCTCCCAACAATAGACTTCGCATTGCAGGCTATCACACCTACCTATCTCCACAGGCGCAGCACCTAGGATCAGCGATCATAGTAAAGCGCAACATACACCACTCCCTCATCAATACACATGACACCTCCTTTCTAGCCTGCAAGTTAGAGACAAGCTCCGGCCCCATAATAGTGGCCACTTACTACAGACCACCCTGACTACAGCTAAAGTTAGAAGTCCCACACCAGGCCTTATCAAATTGCAACCTTCTTATCTTCTTCGTGAGGGACCTTAACGCTTTTCACCCGACATTCCTTTCTAACAACACAAACGATGCGGGAAGTTACTTGGCCGGTGCCTTGCGGCGTTACTGCTGCGAGCACATCGGCCCAGCCTTTCCCACATTCTTCGGTCCTCACGGAGGAACCACGTCCCCGGACGTTGTCTTCCGCAACGACCATGCCATACGCTTTTACACACACCTATCACTCGGTCCCCACGTACTATCTGACCACATATCAATATGCCATATAATATCTACATCTCCCATATTCATACCTACACCACCTCTATACAATTACAAAAAATATAAACTGGGAAGATTCAGGAGTCACATATCAACAAATACACCACAAAACCTCGACCTGGAGGACATCAATCCAGAACTGATAGACCACCATTGGTGCTCACTTCTAAACACCATAACCATTGCACGCAACCTACACTCACTACAAAAAACCATACCTGCATAAAACACTTCACATTCTCAATAAACACTCAGAGACTCATCACACAGTACAATAATCACTACACTAGAGGCCCACGACAATACATCATAAATCACCTACGTGCCCGCATCCTACAGTGCGTGTAGCTAGACAGGAATCGGCTGTGGCAAGAGGTCGTCCGCATCGCGGACGACACCAAGTGCACGGACCCTCCCTTCTTCTGGCGGCACGTAAAAAGGATGTTAGGCACGGACCCATGCCAACCTATCACCCTCCAAATAAACAACCACACACTCACAGACACTAACGCTATCCTCGACGCATTTAGGTCCCACTGGAATATGGTACACACACACAACCCACCAAAACCAGAAGCGCAGGGGCACTTTCAGAAAATCCAGGAGTGGTGTCGGGCTCACGCTCACGAGCTAAGGCCTGCCCCCCTGATACGAATGGAGGTGGTCGACTACACATCCACACTAACCACTCCAATAACCGTCGAGGAAACAAAACACTACATTAAAACAACACCATAACGCGCCCCCGGCCCCTCCGGGCTACCAGCCACACTCATACACAACCTCCCCGCAGACATATTCCCCACACTCACACACCTTTTCAACGCCTCGCTATCCTCAGGCCGCTTCCCCAAAATATTCAAAGTGTCTCACAACATACTCCTACATAAACAGCACAAAGACTCTAAACACCCTAACAACTACAGGCCTATTTCTCTATTAGAGCACCTAAGCAAAATACTTGAATGTATGGTCAACTGCCGCCTATGGGACTTCCTGGATGAGAGGGACTGGTTCTCCCCCATCACTACGGGTTCAGCAGAGGCCGGTCCACTCAGGTAGCCGTGACTATCGTTCACGACAGAATACAAAAGAAACGCCAGATACATCAAAAGACTCTCTCCGTCAGTAAGGACGTGGAGAAGGCCTTTGACAAAGTGTGGCACGAGGGACTTCGTTGGAAACTCGCTAACAATACGAAGTTACCTCTCTGCACCACAAGGCTCCTTTCACACTACCTCACTGAACGGAGCTGTCACACTAAGTATAACAACACTACCTCACGACCCTTCACACCACGCTCAAGCGTTCCCCAAGGAAGCGTACTGGCACCCAAACTTTACATCATGATCACAAATGACACCCCACGCCTACCAGAAAACTGCTGTCACACTTACACAGTGGCCTACGCCGATGACGAGACCATTCTCGTCAGCGGCCGAGGCCCATAAGAAATTGCGCTCCACGCACAAAGAATACTAGACGAGAGGACAGATTACGAGGATAAATGGCTGATTGCCACGAATCCTCAGAAGACACAGATAACACTCTACGGCGCTAGAGACCACTTCATGCTCAACCTATACATCTACTCACATACACCAGACATGAACCACCTAAACCCAACAAGGCTCGATTCCACTCAACGCCCCAAATCATGGGAGTAACTTTTGACAAGACCCTCAGGTTCAATGTACACCAAAACATAATACAAGCAAGAGCCTCACGAACAAACGCATCGCTAAGTAGGTTCTACTCGCCGAGCAAAAAATTTAATTTCACTTATACAAAGCACTCGTGCGACCCATTTTCACGTACGCCCACTGTTGCTCGTAGCTGTGAGCGACACGTGGAAGCGAAAGGCTCAGCGCATTCAGAACTCTGCTCTGAAGCACGCTTGCCGTTCGCCGCTGTACTCGAGAATGGATGCACTACATAACAACAACAAATTAGCTCCTCTCAACACCTACGCTCACACCAGACTCACAAAACAACTCGATAAACTCACCACAGACCCACTATACACGGCGTTACACGTAAGAAGGTACGTGATGGCGCCGTGATATCCCGCAGCCCATGAACACCCGCCACCCGTACCATTCTTCGCATAAACCAGTAGGCATCATGAATAACGCGTTTTCAACTGAGCAGACAGCCTCGCCCTCATCACCTGCCTCCAACCCTTATCCAGTCCAAAACCACATAACCAACGCTGCCATAATAACACAACGCATCGGTGTATAGCCACCGACCTATCAACTCTCGCTATCTTTTCTTAAATGTTTTCTGCAACCATCCTCTCTGACTATCTGCCTGCCGGAAGCACATACAACGCTCCCTCTCTATCCTTTCTATATACATAACGTAGAACAGAACCTCAGTGAAGGGCAGCAGATGAAGACAGTTAATCTTTATTGTTTTATCGAGTTATTTCTGGATACAAATCTGCTACCGTGAATTGCCCGATTTGATTTGCCACCCCAAATATTGATAATTAAAAAAAATGATTTTCCTAAAGAGAATAAACAAAACCTGTTTAATTAAATAAAGATATACTTCTATAGTGGGGTAAATGGAGAAAGATCACAAGAAAGAAGAATTCGTGAAATCAAATGACTGTAAAAATGCAAGGAAAAGCTCAAAATTGCATAGTTTAGGAGCTCTGTGAAAGCATTTTAAAGATCCTCTTGAAAGTAAGTCATATTCAAATTAACAGACGAGTTCAAAGGTACGAACAGTATTCCACTCCATTTAAATTGTAAGTTGCTTAAGAAAATGGTTTGTACTATTATAATAAAGGGGGTATTTTCAATTAATGATTTAATGAAGAGATGAAATCAAATATTTCCAAATTTTAAACATTTTCTCTCTGGTCCCAACTAATTATCGAGTCTCTAACTTTGATAAGTGAAAAAGTTGGTAAATAAAAAAGATATTTTTTAATTTATTTTTCATCTGTTGTCTTTATTTCCTCATCTTATTTATTCTCCCTTTCCTCCTCCCCACACTACTTCTTGTGTACATTAAAATTTGTTGACAACTGAATTAATCCTCGTTTCTTTTCTTTTATTCGTAAGTCCCTCAGAAATATGAGCCGGACGAAAGGGGGTGATGTTCGGCAAGAAACAGATGCTGTTGAATCTTGGCGGTGAAGAAAATATGTCTCGGAAAGAAGTCGTAGCCCTGATCAAGGAGATGGATCTCATCTTTGAACTGATTATCATTCCCGAGAGGATGGATGATTCGCTCATCCTCCTGCACTACAAGATCTGCTTGGCTCTGGAAGAAGTCGTACTATTCCAGAGAAACGCACGGACAAACACTTAAAAGATGCGCCTCAACCACTTTGCCAAAGTAACCATTCGGAGACTGAACGCACACGATGCAATGATCTAAGACCACTTCTTGTGCAGACATTGGGAGTACGTTCACAAGTTTGGTGGCGAGCAAATTCAGTGCAAAGTAGTCGCCCTAAAGACCTTAAGGCAAGAGTACTATGAGTAGTGTGTAAAGACTGAAGTATGAGGGCAAGACTGCGCTTAAAATTAGGGAATATTCTGGATTAGTGAGTTCACTTTTTTTGAATGATGAAGCGGAGGAAATATGTCGGACGTTAACTCTACCCGAATTTGCCTTCATTAATTTGGTAAGACATTAATTTGGTATTCTTGGCAGAGAATAACGGTCGTTTTTTTATAGAGTTCAGGGATTGAAAATTGCTTGCACATAAGCAACCAGCTTAGGATCTAATAATCAGTTCTTTTAAAAGATCAACGGTACTTTGCACAAATATTCGGTCTTATCTCCCGATGTCCTTTTTTGACTTTAAAAAGGAGAGATAATATCACCTCACGGGACCATTGCTCCTTTGTGAGCACTCTTAAGATATGTTTTGATTCAATCTGTTAACCAGTTATAAAATTTTAGAAAACTACAAAATACTATTATTTTATGTACTTTTCAGTCATATTTGATTCTACAATGTGGTTCTAACAATACAGTATTATAGGTTTATCATCAGCGTTGCCCTCATTTATTTTTCTACTATCTACTTTTGATAACCTCTTGTTGCTATTTTTAATCCCAAGAGTTTACCTTAGGAATGGTATTTGTAGATCTGATCTTCTAATTCGATACATGCTACACTGTTTCTGTGGATTTTGATAAGAAGATGAAAACTCAAAGTGAAAGACAAATATTAGCCGGGATTTTTCCACGTTGGCTCTTGGAAAATGGCCAAAGTAGTCGAAAGGGGGAATACTCTTCCGGTAAGCACAGTAAAATTTAAAGAAGGACACAACAAACACGTCCTAGTTAACCATAGGACAAATACTTAATAAGGGAACCAAACCACGGTGTGGAGCATATATTCTATCTATTCATTACTCCTTCGTGTTTGTATCTCATGCAACTACTGTAAGTACCATGTGTGAGTAAGGTACACGGGATTAATTATGCTTAAATTTCAAGAAAGATAGACACTAGCAAGTGATTGTCAATCTGCCTAATCATCAATCTTATCTCTGTCCGTTATAAGAAGCAATAATTTGAAAGGGTGTTGCATTTGAGGGCCACAAAATAATGTATAAGTGGTGTATTTATCTGAATCTTTGTTAGTTTTTAAGTTTTATAGTCCTTCTAAGTTATTACGTTAAGTTATTACGTTGTTAAGTTATTACGACTGCTTTGTCTCCTTCATTTTTATGTGTGTTTACCCTACTTTACCTTAAACTGGTTAGTGTTTTATTCTTTTGTTTTATGTTGTTTCCTAATATGTCACAAAGTTGGTCAATTTTGTTATCTAGCTTCGGTATACAAATTACTTAGTCGAGATCCTGATAGTTTCCAATATTGGTATCTTCTCATTCCAAGATTGTAGCATCTCTTCCTTTTTCATGCAAATTTCCTATTCTTACTCCTCTACTCCAAATAGATACACTGTGCCTGGTAATAAGGGCTGAGTCCTTCAACGTTCCCTTTAGGCTAGCTGATTAGCCAAATTTATGTCTATTTTGTTTTGTGTCTTACAATGACTTTCCTTGTTCTCTTTGTTTTCATTGTGTTAAATGGGTTTATTTTGGCCTCTTTTTGTAACCTTTTCTTTCTTTTTAGTACGATTCTTCTTGTATTTTAATGATTTACACTGCTTTCTTTATGATACTTTGGAGTTTGATTAGGCTACTTCTGGAGATAATATACATATCTATTGACTGATATATTAATGCTGATTGAATAACTGCTTGTAGATCTCTTATTTTTAACTTATGCTTTCTAACCTTCTATAATATTTCGAGCCTGCGGTTTCCTCTAATACTCATTCAGTGATCTTATTAATTATGAAGAATAACAATACTTCTATGTTGGCTAAGTGGACTTTTTAATTACCTTATTATGGAGAGAGTGCCACAGCGTCTAATTCGTTTTAGGGAGAGAGCCCGTTAAACACGTAAAAGATCCATTAAAACACCAGAACTATCCAAACATAAATATATATTTTAAATTTATCAATTAACTAAAAAAAAATAATATATTTACAATCACCTAATAAGTTTGATGGAGCTAACCATATGGAAACCGGGCCTATTTGAGAAGCTATCATTCATGTCCAACTTGAAATAAGCTTCAAGTAAACAAACCAATTGTGGATTAGTTATTTTATAGTGACACTTTTCGATTAACAGTAAACTTCAAATTAAATTTCACTCTTCTAACTGTAAATAGGCACGGGGTTCACTAACAATTGTCTCTACTTCAGTTAATTTGAGTACCGTAATAAACTCATAATAAATTAAAACAAATATAAATGGTCATTCTAGCATACATGAGAGAAAGGATCAGGGGTTGCCGGATGTCACTAGATGGCTTTTCTCGCGCTTCGTTTTGTTGGAGCGGCAGATTATAGATTTTCCACGAGATGGGAAGGGGGTAGGGGAATGCGATGTCACTTCTTCGGATTTACTTTAAAAAGCGGATTGAGGAGTTGTACTCTCTGGCACAAGGGGTGCTGTTCTGGATGCTCTTGAAGCCTCTTTGTATCCTAGTCTTCTTTGAGATTTTGCCCACTGGATTTTGGGTTACACGAGGAGATTTTCAATGTTCTTGAATAATTGGATCTTCCTAGGGTATGATTTCTTCTCTCTTCGGTATTAGGATCGCAATTTGAGAGTCACTCGAGGGTGAATGGTTCTTCTATAATCTTACTTTCGAAATTCCTGTTTCTTACTAAGAATGTTGTTCCAGCCAAGCTTCTTACTAAACCTATGTAGCTTCCCTCGGTCTGGCACCGATACAAAGCGTAACGTTTCTAAGTTACTTCAAAATTTGGCGAAGGACCGAACTTCTCGAACTGGTCCTCTATCCTCTCTCACCGAATAATCTTTTATCTTTACTTCAGGGGCTTATTTATAGCCTGGTGAGCGCCTCATCTACGGGGGAAGGGGCAAGGCTGCAGAAGGAAGAGAGGGGATTGCGATGTCACTTCTTCGGAGAGCGAGAGGTGAGGAGTGTGGCACCGCGGTGCCCAAGTCGGCTTGTTAATTACAGGCACCACCAACCGTAACCAGCCTTGGTGTTCTTTTTGACTGGCACCGCTTTTTGTGGCGATTTAACCACAGGCCTCCGGATCTCGTAGGTAATTAGATCCTTTGAACGCTGCGTAATGGCCTTTGGTGGTCACTTTGGCACAGCGGCTCGCTCCTGACTACCTATGCGGCAGGAAGATCAAAAAGGGTAGGCCGTTTGACTGTTATTCCGCTGGCTAAAGCTTCCACGACTCTCCTCATGTGTCTTGATTCTCTTGCTTTTCCCAGGGGGAAGGGGACTTTAACCTATATGTCCGCCTGGCCCTCCCAGAGGCTTTATGTTGTAATTCCTCTTCACGTAGCTTTCCATAACACAATGGCATAATTTTCCTTCTATTTTGTTGTTCATGCTTATTTTTAGTATTATATATTGCATATCTCTCTGCTGAACATTGTTTAAACCTTTTCACACGTCCCAATTAATGATGTTCTTGCTATTTTTTTTATAATTATACATCTACATCTCTACTCCTTTCTTTTTGTGAACCAAAATCTTTAGTTATTTTCTAAGTTGTTGTCCTAAAAATATTTCGTCTTTCGTTAAGGATTTTTTCCAATACCTTCCCAATAAATTCTAGCAGAAAACCGATCTGTATTTTCTAACTTGGTCTGAGGATTTACTTGATTTGAGGCTGAAGATTTTCCTTGGTACTTTTAGTTCATCGAGAAAGTAGCCTGTATTTGAACACGAGATTCTTCACCCCAAATAACCCTCTTGACAAACTCTACCTATTTAGTTTACAATATTTTCGGTTTGTTGGCCAGCAAAGAGAACACTTATTTATGAATTTATTCTTCAAAGTGTTTAGGTAACTGTTATAGGGGTAACACGCCCGTTCTGAGAATGAACGGACGTGGATGCATAGGTTAAAATGTTGTGGAGGTAGCTTAACTCATCCTTTGAGTGATACATCGTTTTTATGTTTGTGTATGAATGTGTGTTTTGGGATATGTCTGCAATCCATAATTGCCTTTAAACGAAGGCAGTTTGGAATGCAAACGGAGTAGTAATGGGTTATTTATATGAATTACTTGTGGGATTGCGGCTTTCGAGACACTTGAAATATAACTATGAAGAATAAAAGAAACTCTACCACGTAATTGCAAGAATCAGAACAAAAATAATCAAATTTGGGTTATGATCAACTTGATTAATTTACTCTCTAATCATTCAAGAGTTATTTGGGTAGAAGAAATAGATTGAAATCTGTACTTAACTTCCTCCACTCTTACATCCAAGAAAAGAGTTCACGCTCACACTGCGGAATGTTTTTACTTGTACGAATCTGTTGTTTGAACTCATCAAGAAATAATTTATTTTCTAATATTTAAAATTACCCCTCTTAAAAATTTTAACTCTCCCGTGCAAAGATAGCCTCGTTGCTTACATCTATTACCTTTTTCCGACCAAGACTAAAAGAGTGAGAAGGACAGTACGCCGAATGAGCTCCCTTAATGCAATGATATCTTTATGAGATCAAATTAAAAGGCAATATGAATTTCGTTTTGTACTAAACAAATCCAATGCCCAGAACCGCCCCAATGGATTTGGTTAAGAAAAATACAAATTGAAATTATTATAAGAAATGGATAATTGTTGACAGAAAATTAATTTCTTTTAAGTTTTAAATGTTCCCTATAGAAATATTTAATACTTCCAAGTTGGTCTACACTAAATTCAATGCAATTTATTAGTTTTACTTAAAATACCTTTTAAAGATGCTTATTAAAATTTTAAACATTTTCTAATTAAAAGGAATACAAATTAATATAAATTAGGAATATATTTATTTCGATTGAAGTCGTTTTACCTAACCATACTTTAATCTAATAAAAAATGTTCTTGTCCAATTTTTATATTCCACTAAAGAGAAAGTAGATGTATTACCTTTTGTCTTTTTCTCTTGTGGTTCTATTCAGTTAAATAATCCTGAACAATTTCAACGAATAAAGAAAAATGCGAAATTGACCTAATATTTAATTAAACTCTGATACAATGGTTCGTAGTCTAATTCAAAGTGTGATTGTTCTCTGAGAGAGAAATCAAATGGCACTAATTAGTGAGAAAACAAGAATAAATCAAGAAAAAAATTACAAGAATTAACTCCTTTTCTCGCGTAAATGAATAAAGACGAGCCCAATCGCAGATCCAAGAAAGCGAATTGGCGATAAGTGGTTGCGTCCGCGCTGGGGTTCAGACATCGAAAATATAAAGGTTCTTATTGATTCAGGGAAGAATGGAGGAAAAGTCCCTTATCAACGAACATCTGAGCGTTCATTGGAGATATATAGGGGTGAGTAAAGGAAAACACGATGGAAAATAAAGACCAAGCGTATTATACAAATGAGAAAATAGCAAGAAAGGTGAAAACCTAAATACATCCAAGAAATTTCCTTTTACCACCACTACCCCGATAAAAGAATGCCGCTTTCTGGCTCCATCGAGCTCACCACTGATTCTAATTAGTATCTTATGTTGCTGCCTGGCAAAGGGAAGGATGGCGTTCTTTACATTGCTAACTATTTTCTACCACTTCTCCTTCTTTTTGAAAACTTTTTATCTTTTTATTTGCACTTAATAAAATCAAGGAAGAGTTGCACATGAAAAAATGACAGAAGAATGTCACATAATAAAACGATGGAAGAATGACACATGGTAAAGTGACGGGAGCCTACCACCACTAATGCGTCTGGAATATTGACACTAAAGGAGATTAAATCATTTATTATTCCAAACCAATGGATTTATTCAGCGCTCTCCATCGTTTAACTCAATGGGGTTTAACATTCTTGAGGAATTCATTCGGTTTCGATAAATATAAGATTTCATATCTTTTATCCACCTGCTTCATATCAGAATTACTTTTGAAATGTTTGGTAATTTTTGTAATAATTTAAATAAATTTTAAACACCGAATGCAATATCAAGTGAATAGGGAGGAAGAGGAACCACCTCTCAGCCTATAGCATTAATTTTGATTTTTAAAACTTGCCGCGTGTATGACATACATTATTTAAGAGGAGGGGAAACACCCTTTGGTTGACCAGTGAGGGACTTTTTTGTAAAAGAGCTTCATTTCTGCCGTCTTAAGGCAAAAAGCATTAACTGCAAAATTGTCAATTTGGGGAAAACGCCCAAAACGGATTTCGGCCTCAAATAAGGATCTGATAACATTAATCGTAATTTTTTTTTTTTTTTTGGTAATGGTAAGCATTCATCTATATGAATCTTGCAATATAATTTGGTTTAATCAGTTAATAACTTTAATATATTCAAATTTGTCCAGTAAATTTTGACTTAATGCTTTTTACCTGAAAACAGTTATAATAATTGGGTCATCTTATAATAAAATGATTTTTGTGGAAAAATGGTATAGGTATACCTATATCTAAATAATTGATAGGTACCTATTATATCATTAGACTCTATTGGTAAATACATATTTTATCATTTTAACTTTTAGCAGAAAAGTTTGGAAAGAAAAATAAAAAAGATACATTGTAAAGCAATATTTTAACAGAAAACAGAAAGAAAACATTGTAGACAACATAACTAGGTAGGTAATTGAAAATATTTCTTCCTTAGTTAATGCAGGAAACCTAAAAATAAAAAAAAATCTTTGGTAAAACTTTACTTTTCCTACATACCTAATTGCAGCAAACAAAAGACAACACGATAATGAAAAAGAAATATTTGCAAAAATAATGAAAATTATGGCAAATCTTATAACTGGATAATAGAGCAAAAATAGTTCAAAAGTATACCTAGGTATATGAATAGAGCTACCTACCTATACGTAAGAATATCAATTTTATTTTTTTTCCAACAAACAAAATCTTGCAATTATTGAAACCTCATTGCTGCATACGTAATGTCAGCAATTAAAAGAAAAAAAATTGGGGTTTATACGCTTCCAAGTAGATCTGGGCTGTTCTTGCTTTCTGGTAAATTGATCCAAAAAATTTTCCTGTTTTCAGGCATTAAACTTACAAGCTTGTCTAAAATATTTTCTTTCTTTTTTGAAGATAAGCCTCTTGGGCAATCTGACATAGGTTTTTCCAATAATTTTTTTGTGAAATTTAAACTAGCATGAACAAAGTCTGCAACTTTAAAGTCTCCCTTGTATTTGGTTTTATATTTTAAGATACGGCTACCCTTTTCAAATTTTGCTTCCACAATCTCTGCTAACAATGGAAGGTTTGTTTCTTTTATCCCTTTACGAAGCCTAGTTTTTCTCTTGACCGAAATATCCGGAATATCGTTAAAACAGGCACTAAAATTAATATCTAATACTTTCAAATTTTTAACGGATGCATCAATAACTGATTTCAAATCTTGATAGTCATAGATATTATCCTTTTTCCTAATATTTTTTTCTATGTGGCCATGGATGCCATCGGCGGCCATGAAGGTGTGCCCAGGCACTAGATACTTAAAGGTAATGCTATTGACTTGTTCACTGGTGTTAACAAGGATTATCATTGCGCTGTAAAGTGCCCAATTCTTATTTTGGGCGGCGCAATTGTCAGCCCCAAAAATGAAATTAGCAGCATCTCTTTCTGTTCTTATTAAGTCTAAATAAGCATTGGCCACATGTTCCTTGTTTCGGCCAGCAATTGATTCTGTCCAGAGGACTGCATAATGATTATAAGTTGATTTTTCTTTTTGGCCGATACATGCAAATGTCTCATTAAAATTATCAGGCGTGGAGTAAATACACAAGTTTTTAAACCTTTCATAATAGGTAAAAGAAGTATCTTTCGCATATCAACAACAAAAACTTGGGTTGTAGAATGCCATTTTTGAGAGCAATCGTAATCATATGCTCTTCGTGCATCTTTTGCAAGTTCATTATGCATAGTCCATTTTGCTTTCAGTGATTCATCTAATATACCTGAATAATTTTTAAAATATAAACAGGTATCGCAAAGATCAGTAGAGTCAGTTCCAAATCCAATATTTAGTTTGTTAAAGACTCTTGAGTATGTAGCGTAGGAGCAAAAATCAGGGTTCTCTTCAATAAAGGTTTTATATAAATCCTTCACTGTTAATTCAGGGGATAAATATCTTCTATTTGGAGCGTGCTCCCTCCTATAATCCGAAATTTGGGGATTCATCTTTTTTATGTGATCAATAATGATTTCTTCATTTTTCTTGTTGCTAGGTTCATGTTTTCCCCTCATATCAAAAAACTCAAAATCACTTAAAGAATTAGATCCACCTAAACTAGTAGAAGCTTTTTTAAACACATCCAAAATAATGCGATTACTTGAAAAGCCTATTGTGTGTAAAAACATCGTCTGACACACTTTGAATTCTGACCCTGACTCATTTAAGAAAGTGTATACGAAGGTGCATGACTTTGTAAAGCATGAGGAATTGGAGCGTCTGCGCTCAGTCGTGGGGTTTTTCTTTATTCTTCCTAAAAGCCACTGCTTTGGAACAGATTTGTCCATTTTCCAAAACTCACTATGTATGGTATTTCGCAATTCAGGAGAAGTGGATTTAGTACACTGTTGCTTACACAAATCTTTGCAGGGAGAAAGCAATGGATGTTTTTCTCTTTGAGCTTCTAATTGAGCTTTAGCTGTTCGTAATCTCTTTGATTTTTTTCTTTCATCAGCTGCTGCAGTTTCTTGACTATTTTGTTCAGGGGGAAGAAGTTGAATATTCTAAGAGGGTTCTTGAGGGCTTTGTTCCAGGAGAAGAAGTTGATTATTCTGAGAGGGTTCTTGATGATTTTGTTCAAGGGGAATTTGAATGTTCTGAGAAACTTCTTGATGTTCATTTTCATCTATACTCCTATTTGATTCAGCATCATCATCATTTGGAATTACTCCACTGTAAAGGATAAAAAAAATTTATTAGCTTATTAATTATATAGAAAACGATATAGAAAATTGAGCTATATATATTATATATGTATATACTATGATATAAGTCTGATCTTATCTGTGTGTGTGTGTGTCACACTCTGCAGAGCCTAAATGGGGGCGTATTGGGAAAAAAAATATATATATCATCAAAGGGTAATTTGGGGCTGCGGGGTGCTTAAAACTATTTCCAAGTCCGTATGACCAATGGTTAAAAAGTTATGAACCAAAAATTTGATCTATATATAACTTTTACATGCACAGAAAGACATCCAAAACTCTATTTCACATAAATTCTAGTATATTAACCTCACTAATTTAAGAGAAATTGTACAAAGAATCATGTTGTGCTCAAACAAAGGAAATGATTTCTCGGAAAAGCAGTCTTTTGTTAAACAGCTGTACAATTTTCATTTCTTTTATTCTTGAAAAATACATGCTGGGTCAAAAAAAAGGGGTATTATTAAAATATTTACTTAAAATTTATTTTTATATTCTTAAAACTAAACCGTAGATAATGTTTAGTTTAAAAATAGGTATAGAAAATTAAATTTTTAGTCAGTCTTTTAATAATGGCCCCTTTTTTTGGCCCACCCTGTATATTTAAAAACAAACAAAAAAGTTAAGTTGACATTCAACATTAACATTAGCTATAGAATTTAAACATAATATCATCAGTTAAAAGAAGTTACTCACCTTTTCCTCAATTCCCTAAAAACGGCTTGTGCACTGGTAAACATTACGAAACAATTTATTCAGACCTTTCAATTAGAAGGACAGAAGTGAAATGAAATCCCTCTTTCAAATTATGATCGAGATATAGGTACCTGAAATTAATCATGTTTTGCTTTGTTCAAACAGATCAGAACCTGCAGAAACATGACGGAATTGCAGCTCAGGCTGAGTTCTCAATTTGAATCATATTGTATAATCTACTTAATGCATTTTTTCTGCAACTTGCTATGGGAATTCACATTGACATTTGCAGGCAAAACGCATTATCTAGCTAAAATTTTGTACCTAATGCTTTCTGCCTGAAAAGAAAGGATTAATGCTTTCTGCCTGAAAAATCCTTTTATTTTAGGTGGAGATAATGCTTTTTGAGCTCTCTCAAAATTTTAATGAATTAAATAGCATAACTGGCAACCTTCTAGTTAGATGCGTCTCGTCGAGACAAATCCAACGGTACCAAAATCTCAAAAATCGCATTTTTGCAGTTAATGCTTTTTGCCTTACGACGGCAGATTTAAACCTTTCTAAAGTTTAGAATAAAGGTTAAGTCAGAGAAGAAGCAATATTAAATGTAACGTTTGTTATTCATATACCATTTCTCTAGGTAAAAATAAACATTGACACTACTAGCTTATGTTGTCTTAGTTAGTGACATCCTAAAATTCGGCACAGGCATTTATACATAGCTTAGGAAGGTCTAGAGATAGCTAATGGCTTAAAACTGGCATAAGCATGGCAGGTTAGGATTATTCAGCGGGAGGTTAATGAAAAACTCCTGACAATTTATCTCTTGAGAATACAGCATCAATAGTGGATGACGGAGAAACCGAGACTTCTCCAGAATATTATTGCAAAGAACAAATTAGTAAATTTATAAATCCTTGCACCTGAAATGCCAACACTAAATACCGCAATAGGTCTACGATCATGTGAAGATGAGGCAAAAATCTATTCGATAAGGTCCCTCAAAATACATAAAAAATAAATACTTTCTGTAAAAAGGATTTTTCTCAATATAGCATTGTGTGGGTATGGAACGCACATACTCACATGCCGCCAGACAATCGTAGGAATGGAAGAAATTTGTCGTTTGAGTTGACCTCCGTCTCCTTTCTCTCTCTCCCCCCCACCCTTTCCCCAACTGGCGACAGGAAGTCGGACGAAAGAACGCCTATCTCTCAAAGAAGCTTAAATCTTAATTGCCTTCTTTATGATAGCATGTAGATTGTCCGGAAGGCGCTGCGATAAGCAGATGGGCGTGAATGGGATCTCTCTCTCGATTTCCCACAATCTGCGATATAAATAACCTCGCCCTCTACCTCTCCAGAGCAGTGTCCCAAATCTACTCGCGTAATATTCATGTTGAACAAGAGTCGTTGCTGTAATGGATCGACTACCAACGCGCCGTCGAGTCAACCTGGTCGCTGTCTCAAACTGTTCCTGGAAGTAAATCCCGCCCCGCAAAGCCTGTGACTAGAAGAGTATGCTCTGTTGCTCAACGTAACTTGAGTAAGAAAAGTAACATCCAAATAGTTACTCGAGGTTACTATTTGTTAGTGTCACATCCAGTTAGGAGTGAACTAACCGCAACTGCAGTCACCAGCCCCGAACCCGTCGTCTCATTCCCCCTCTCTCCTCTATTCTTAAATTACTTATTTTATTAACCGTGATTAATACTCCCATTGAGTAATTATAAATCTAGACGCTTAACGTCAGTGTTTAATATTTATTCCTTAATTTTGCCTGTTAACTATTGCTAATTATTATATTTGTTTAAGGTAAAGTTTATTTTGAGTACGTGTGTTTATTTGTGGCTTCTCCCTTTTGATTTACCCTTGGCAAGACTTTAATTAAGCATCCTTTCGGCTAATTAATCCAACCTGTATTATGCACTCTTAGAATTTAACAATCACAAACCTTCCCCCAGTAACAAGTGGGTCTTTTATAGTGAGAATCCTTGCTACGGCACAACACGCCTCTAACCAGTTTTCGCACGTTCAGTAGGAATTAAAGCCTAACTATATATATATATATATATATATATATATATATATATATATATATATATATATGATCGTAGGATTGAGTCATAGGGTCAATACCACCGCTTCAAACAAAAGCAGTGTGTCCAGATCAAGGACTAGAATAATTATTGGACCAGACTATGAGCAATTCTATGACAAGCATAGTGTAATAAATATAGACTTTTATTTTGGATTTAATATTCTTTTAGTAAAATAACTACTTCACTTCAAGTGATACCTACATCTTGTTTTTTTTAGGAAGTTTGAAGTTCATCTAGAATTATTCAAGATTTAACAAGAGCGTATCAATATTAGTTAAGGTAAAGACACAAATAGTGCCCTATTTAGTAAATTAAATGCCCCAACTCTGACAATTCTTCTTTCCCAAGTTTCCATCCCATTTTGACTTTTCGTTAGATTCTTCTTAACGTTAAATCAATTTCAAATTCACCAAGTTGACGATTAACTTTGACAAATCAACTTAACCTCGAGAGTTTTTTGTCTTTATGGAGCACATCTGGTAACTGCCACCAGAGGCATAAGTCACCGCAGTCATATTCAGCTTATTATTATCATAAATAAACAAACAAAACAAGAGTAACAGCAAATAAATAAATCAAAAACAAAAAAACACAACAATGCAAAAAGAGGAAGAAGCAGGTGGCGCACTTCTGCATTTGCCCCCCAGGCACAATAATCCCACATGCCTGTGTGCACGAACTCGCCTCAGACACAAGAGAAAAGGGTATCGATCCCCCCTCATTATGGTACTACGCCAGGTAACTGACGCGATAGTCTCCCAGAGTAAGACATTCAACAAGAATGTGCCAAACAATATGGCGGACAACACAATTGACACATTAAAGTGCCTGGGATGTGTCCATCAAGTGGCTATGCATTCTGCAATTGCACTTAATTCAAAGACGACAGAAAGCGAAATGGAGTGCCAATGCAGTGTAGGGGTAGGTCCACCAGAACAGTCGCGGCGTGATGACAAGTAACTTTAAGTTTCCATCTCCCGTCTACGATCTTCTTTGCAAGGCAGCGCGGACGGCTACATGATTCTTTCCATTTCGATTGTGTGAGTAATAAAAAAGCGCGGGTCTGGTCGCCTAGTCCTTGCTGACTGTTTGGGGTAGAGATGATAATCTCCTCATCCCCCTTGCTCACGCCAAACGTAGCGTCACGGATATCATGAATCACTGTGTGCGGCGGATATTCCAATGTGACGAGAGCATTCAGAGACCTCTCAGAGTTGCTGTAATTCACAATTTACTCCCTAAATGGGCAGAGCGCGTTATCTTCTGTAAAGAACGGTATGGAAATAGACGTATCACCTTTTCGAGCAATGCTGACTTGAAACAAATAGGATGCGGCGTGGAAGCATGTACCACTCTTCAGATGTCGAACTATCCGTGCATGTAGGCACAAATTCAGCAAGACACTAAAAGTGCTCCCAAAAGGTTGAATGCATCGCTCCCCACCTTGTTAAAGTTTTGGGAGCAGAGGCGTGGCGACACATCATCAAAGATGATATCCTCTAGAATGGCGTCCTGAGCAGAAATATAGGCTTCACAGGCCCGAGAGCAACATCGAGCTGTCGAAGGAGTTTCCCACCCCTAAAGTATGACTGGGGTCTCTCGGTGGCCGAAGTACCGTCGAGACCGGCGGCAAATGCCTGGAAAGCCGTGTGTACTGAAGGAGCCACTGAACTTGCAAGTAGAAGTGCATAATTCAATATGTACTACGGAGAACAAGTATAAATTCGCCAAGATATGCAATAGATCTCTCAATGGGATGACATGCAAAAGTCACTAGTTATCAGAAGGAGACTGGTGTCATAGAATTACTCAATCTTCCGCAATGCATACTTTTATGCAGATGCGGAAAATTTGCATATTACTTAAGCTCTGAACCGACAAATTTCCGGTAGAAAGGTCAATCACTACAACTTGACTTATAAGCACCCTAAGTACTCAACCTCACGATACTAAGAATGTCCATGGCGTGGGTACAAGAAATCCTGAGGCGATTTCTTCTATTTGAATTTTATTAAAAAATATATTGTATTAATTTGAATCTGCCTGATTTGTTATTATTGGTAAGAGCTTGCATGATCCTGTCGTATCTGGATGGCGATTCTTATCTTGAGACGGAGATTACGTGGCTACTCCAAGCCCCTATCTTGAAGGCAACTCAGGCTTTTTCTTGAGGGAGACGCCAATCGAGGCGGCAAAGGTAACCTAACCGTTATGTTTAAGATTAAAGTTGTGAGTGACTATTTGCGACGATTGGAAAACACGAAGATCGTTACAAAATGCAAGACTTCGACACCCTTTGTGCCTTGAAATTCTTTGGCCTCTAGCACTGTGGATAGAAGGCCTCGTAATTATCTATAGTACTTGCTAAACATCCTTTAAATCACTCAAGATGTATCTGCTCTCTTATCTTGTACTCTCTTGTAGGGTAAACTCCTCCCATCCTACGATAGAATTCTGTATTGAAAGCTACTGCTCGACTTGGGCATAGACATGCAAGAAATCTCACGTGACTCAGTGGTTCCTGGAAAGTAATATATGTAAGAATAAGGCCCTATACTTCATTAAACGATTAATGATACTTAGAGACCGTTGTTCATCTAATAATTTTGTGATTTCATCGACTCGTAATGGGTTGAGTCTGTTTATTCATCGCTCCCGAGAAACCGATAAGTTCTTTATTCTGTCCCTTTCTCTCTCTCTTTACAATCTATTTATTGATTGTAACTTTCATAATTATAGCAATGTAATTCACTTATTTCTTCTAAAATATGCATTTATTTTTCGTCATTAGAGATCTCCGAAACTTTAAGGGACCTCCTATTTTTCTACAGACAAACACTGGTGGAATAAACTATTTTGGAGACAGTCGGTAAAACGATATATTGAAACGTGTAGACAATATACATATGAGTACATATATAATAACATGAAAGAATTCAAATCCATCTAAATACTAATTCAAAACTTTTTCCAGTATTTAAGGGCAAAGATGTAAAGAGCCTTCTGAGAACTAAGTAATCTTGTTAAGAATAGAATTATGTTCTACTTCTAAAACTGATTATAGATACCTCCATCTTAATATATCAGAGATTTTTATTTCCAAATTCAAAACGAATTGTGAGAACCGTAAGGGCCAACTAAAGACTTATTAGATCTGACTAACTAGTTGAGATCGTCATAATTTTACAAATAAGAGAGCAAGGTGTAACTATTGAATGAAAACTCTGTTAACTTATTTCTGAAAAAAGATAATGTGAATTTCGATCAACTAAAATTTTGTTTCTAATTTTTGCATGATTTTATTAACAAACTTTTTCCGTGTCTGATATTCCATAGTTATTATTATTCGAGGGAAATGACAAAACTAATATTATAGCCATTCGAAAGAACAACTTATCTGATCGGAATTCCTCTTCTAACTACATTCAGTGAATGATATTTTCTAACTCACTTAAGCCATTTAAATATTGTTTACTATCAAAACTAAATAACTATATTGGATTTAGGCTGAATATGTATAAGCTAAGATAGTAGAGAGCTACTACAACAACCATTATGGCCATAAAAGTAATTGACATTCTCTATAAAATATACTTTTCTAATGTTTATGCTCGTCTTTTAATATTTTATTAAAGCCCTGCCCCAGTCGTACAAATTTATACTTAAGTGAAAATTTAATTAAAAATAAAGCCCATCCTTAATTATATTTTATAATTAAGAATATGTACATGAATTATTATATTTATGTATTATTCTGAAGCTCTAAATACGAAGTATGGAATGTAGGCAATGGCGTTTGAGATAGAAAATAATCTCTCAGGTCCTGTTCAGCATTTAACTCAATGATTTGATGGAATCAGTCATAATCATGCAAAATCTTAAAAGACATTTAGGAACCTTGTAAATATAGCTCCATTGCCAGTAGAGTCCTAGTATGCGAATATTAAGGCGGCTAAATGATATTATGTTGTATTTGACATACCTTTTCAGGGCATTCCAGCCATTGGCCCTCAAATAAGAAGATACGTTGTGGAAGTTATTTTAATTTTATTTAATTTGTGGCTTTATTTTTTTTCTTATTTGAGTCATTTGTCTCAATTGACGTATCTTCTCTCTTTCATTTTGTCATTCCATCATCCTATATAGCACATAATAGCTCTGGCTTAGTCACATTTACCTCAACCTTTGAGATGTGTAGGATGTGATATGATTTTTATTATAGCAACGTTTATTCTAGTTTCTAAATGACCAATGTTACATCAGCGCCTGATTAAGGTCAAAAGAAACAAACCAACCCGGGAGTGAAAGAAAAAAAAATGGTTAAAATTAAGCTTAAATTTATTTAAGCGGGGAAAGAAGTGATTTTATTATTGTAAGCATGATTTTCACTGATAATACCATAATGTGATAACAATTGTTGTGATCACTCATTGCTTTTGCTTTGATTCCCCCCTGAATCCAGCACCCACCCGCCTTGAAATTTTGAGTAAATTTGGAGACTTAATATATCCTCTTTATTCAAAAGTTTTTAAATTTTTATATTGTTTATCTGTCAACTGACACTAGAGGCACAAATCGCGGCAATTATTTCAACTTAATATTATGTTAAATATACTTTTCACATAAAACCCCCCAAAAAGGCAAAATCAAAGCTAAATAACGAAAAAGAAAGAAACAACAAAAACAAGAAGGAATCTTGCTGCGGCTTTGAAAAGAGGCCCGCCACTTTCTGGTCAGAGAGGTTTTAAATAAAAAGTTTGGAATGTTTAGGCGCTATTGTCGAAAATAATAAATTTAATGATATTAATTAAATATGACTAATAATATAGCATAGTAAAAATGAAATTATTCACTTTCTAGATAATTTCTAGTGAAAATTAATTTCTGAATTCTTGCAATGAAATTAGTTGCTTCACTTTAGTCACTGTGACGCACTGTAATTATACACCTTTTACCAAAAAGTATAAAGTACCCTTTATAGATTTCTATATTTAACACATTTAAACAATTTTTGTTTAATCTATTATAATATTCATGAATATATATATGGCGATAATGAGCATTTCGATAATATGTTTTTT
Source organism: Ceratothoa steindachneri (assembly GCA_963969495.1). Lineage (NCBI taxonomy): Eukaryota > Metazoa > Arthropoda > Malacostraca > Isopoda > Cymothoidae > Ceratothoa > Ceratothoa steindachneri. Next base: position 21,355 of record CAXAKS010000202.1, on the reverse strand, counting down.
AAATATGTTTGAAGTACCAAGTATTTTATTATATGATATGTAATTAATTGGAATTGAATAAATATTTTTTGTTTCTTCTTAAATTTATAACTTTTGTCTTCAATAGAGTTTTGAATCAGTGAAATGACGAACATTAAAGAATTTTCAGAAGCACTGAAAAAACGAATGCAACTTCTCAATAGCAAATAGTTATCACAAGTAGAAATTGTTAAAAAAATAAAATACTAAAGAAATACTATCCAAACCCCTTTAAACCCATATCAAGTGAAAAAGAGCCTTGTAAAATGCCATCAAACGTCGAACATCCCCTAGAGAAGATATCTATTATTCGAACTTAAATAAGAATCGCAGAAATATATATTCCTAACTTGCTGTGGAGTTGATTGAAGCTTTAATTCAAATATATCACCAAAAACAATTAGGAGAAGTGCTAAAGATCAAAAGCTAAGAATATGAGGGCGAGAAGGAAGCAATCGATATATGCGGTCAAGAGGAATGAACAGCTTCAGTGAGTTGAAGTTAACAAAATTAAGCACAAGAACAGTGATCTGAAGGTATATGGTCATACGAAGGTAAAAGCTATGTATGTAAGAAAGACTGTTTTCTGTTGTTTTACATGCCATTTATCTAATTCTATTTAAATATAGCTCGAAAGAAAATATTTGTAAAAATTACTTTTTGTAAAAATTTGGCAGAACTTTAGCCCCTACATGGCCATCTCTGCGATACAAAAAGTAGAAGGGCTACTTCAATTTGCTTGTGTAGTACCAACTCTGAACCACGTAGGTGCTCTGATCATGGGAAGGGGTTGAATGTCATAATGAAGGCAGGCAATTTTTTTATGCAGGGAAAGAATGAACTCTACAACTGATACCAGCCTTATAGAACAGGTATCCAGAAATTGCAACATACAACTCCTTGAATTAAAGTTATATTTCAGAAGGTGAATACCTAATGTCATACATCCAACTACTTTAAAAGGAAATAGAGAGTAATTTATTTTATGAGCCCTTTTATCCCTTCAAAAGGAGGAAACAAAACATAAATTTAAATACAAAATGAAAATATAGCATTCAAGATTGAGTCCCTATATTATGAGTAACTAATGAGTAGATATACAGAGACTATCCGAAGGGCGACTCTCGGTTGAAATAAATTTAGCTTACAATTTTTTTTTTGCATTAAATACCCATAGATTATTGAGAGCAGTGGCCAAAGAATAGCTAATTTATTAGTTGTTTTACTTCAAGTCTATTTTGAATAGTATTCTCTGGATTGGATTAAAAAAAATGGTGAATAATTAATAAAAAAATATGATTAATTTAGAATAAATATCACATTTATTAAAAATCATTTACCACCATTGGGCAATAATTAGGTAAATCACGAATGATGAGTATATTTTCCCGAGTTCCAATTGCTTGTTGAGGTGGTATTATGAATGAGAGATGATAGGTGAATATGACTGCTGCTCCAAAATTTGTATAAACAAGATCATACGACATAGGGTAAGGAGTCTGCAAACGGCTAATTAAATGCTTATTCATGGAAGATCTTCTTGTCTATTTGTTACCTATTTTCAATGCATCTCATTAAACTTTTGACACTGTTGGGCTGTTGATTTTATCGCGGGCTTCATAAAATAAAAAGGCATGATTTCTTGAATATTCCACCAAAATATAACGATAAATGTTGTAGGGGCAAAGGGTCTTTAGCATATGACCTTGCTTTTCTTTGTTGTCTAGCCATTCAGGGGACTTCTTGTTATCAAATATGAAGAAATATTTTTCTGAGCTCACAATTCTCTTCAAAATAGATTCCTGTTTTTTTTTCCCAAAATGCAAAAAATAGCCTTCATGAATTCGTAATTTCTCAATTCCATTGAATTCATTTTGAATCCACTTTCCCACTGTGTGAAATATTCTGCTGCCTTGAGGTAACATAATGCTGTGGCTGCTGAAGTTTTAATATCTTAAGCAATTTGTCGAACTGCTGTTTTTAATTTGCTCGCCACTGCAGCTGATAAAGATTCATCATTAAGAAGAGATTTAGACTTATCATGAGATTTATTTTGTGTCCATATTCTTGTATGGTTCGCTTAAAATAATTTATTGATGTGGTGATGATGGCGACCCCGTCTCCGGCCCGACAGTGGGTCGGGGACCATTACACCTATTCCAGGCCCCATCCCAGCTCCTCGGACCATTGCAAAAAACTCCTCTAATTTGATGATTAACTACAGGAGGAGATTGCGCTTCACAGCCACAATTTTGTTCTGAGACCAACGACCTATCGTGCATTAGCAATGGGATTTTGGTCTAATAAATATTTAAAAATTTCCATTGAACTTTCCCTAATATTTTATTTTTTATCTATTTTTTTTCATATCCATACTCATTTTTACGGTCTAAATTAAATATTTTCTTTTTAATTGAATTATTTTCATATACAGTTAAAGCAATCCTAACCTCTTTTTTTCGTATAATTTTTTTTTATATAGATACTATAAAATTCCCCCTCAACCCCCACCCAAACCGCCATGCCTTTATTTGAACTCCTTCAATGAACACAATTTATATTGTTTATTCTGAAATTGAGTGAGTAAAAAGTATAAGGTTAGAAAAATGGTAACTCTTAGAAGTTACTTAGCTCAAAGCATTACATATACGAAAAACCAACCTTGAATTCTGATTTTTTTTCCAAGACTAAATCAACTTTTAGCAAAAAGTTGGCTGTCTAAAAATCAGCACTGCGCTCTGATCTTTCATCATCATCATCATTAACTATAATTTAAGAAGGGGAGTTTTTTCAGTATTGGAATAAAACTTTCATCTTTGTTTGCCTATGACTTATGTTTTTTTATCAAACTTATTTGTAATAATTCTTTTATAATATCCAAAAAACAAAATTGTGAAGTTTAGAAGTAAACCTAAATATCGAAATTTTGTGAATTTTTTCAAAACTCAAAAAATTACAAATGGTGAAGTTTAGAAAATTTATGTTTATATAACTTCTTCTTATATTACTCTATATTTTTAGCAACGTGATATTTTAAAAGGGAGAAGTTTAATTTAGAGTTGCTTTTTAAAATTATTATAATTGGTGAAGTTCAGAAAATTTATAAAAATTTAACCATGGCTCCTTTTTTTTAGATTTTAAATTTAAATCTTAGTAGCGAAGTTATTGCGTGGTTTGATCTAAAAATAAACTCTTAGAAATAACTTTGATATAAGCTTGATTAAAAATATACCAGATTCAAATTCTTACACAATCCTCACACTTTATTTTTGCCCATCTAAATGTTGATTTAACATTTTCATTTTGCTTTATTTTTATATGGTAGCTGTTTCCTCCTGATAATGATTAAACGATTAATCTATTTTAAAAAGAAGTTCGAGAAATGATTTGAATATACGAACAAAAATATAAATATCCATATCTTAATCTTAATCAAATTTCCGAATTTCACCATTTTTTATCGTTTGGATTTAAAAAAGTCCCCCAAATTTGATAATCATATATATTTGTTCTAAACTTCACCATTTGCTCCGGGTTAATCTTTACTTATAAACTAAGAGAAAAAATATTGTTTTTATACATTCCATCCAAAAAATCAAATATACCAAAAAACAAAATAAATGTTTGAACTTTACCATGTAATTCTTTTTGTTTTAAAAAATATCAGAACATTCGATAATCATATTTATTTATTCTTAGCTGCACCAGTTTGTTTTGTTCAAACATAAAATATACTAAGATCATACCCGAACAAAGAGGAAAACAATTATCTACATACAGTATTATAATTCAAACCCTCTTATAAACTCATTCTTAAAATATAGTGTTATGGAGGGATGAGAGAAGAAAGCTATGTTCTTTATATCACAACTAAATAACCATGAAACTAAAGAGACCTTCGACTTTTATTAATTTTTAAAGTTATCGTGAATTATTCAATAAGGATTAACTATATTTACAAGGCACAATATTTTCGAAAAGATAACTTTCTCAACTACCAAATTCTTTAAAATTTAAAACCTAGAAAATAAATCATGTGATCTGGAAAGTTTTGAGTTAGCAGAATTATATGTGAATAGGGGAGAGTTACGGAAGGCGGATTTGCAAAAGAATACACGATAAAATATGTTTAAGATTTTTGTCTCGATACACTTGCTTTTTTTGAAAATGTATGTAGCTCTGTCTCTTTCATCAGGTAATAGACGCTAGTAAGGCTCGAATGAGGATATCTTTTTTTTAATATCTATAAAAATAAACCAATGTTTCAATATATTTTATTAAAGTTGTGATATATCCGTGACAGAAAAACTTGGAATTCTTATTAGACGTATTGAAAAACACTCAAATATTGTGAGTTATAAATGCAAAAAATCCCACAGGATAATGAAAGGCAAATTTCAAGTATTTTCAAACTTATTCAGTTCATTCTCAAGGAATCAAGTGTGGTACTTTTTGCAGTTATTGCTCTACTCACGGGCTACTTTGTAAGTTTCTCATATACATTGTGAGTTATGTTTAATAGCAAGTATGACAACTACATAATACAACTTCGGGAAATCTATTTTTTGAAAGTTTTGAGGCAATTAACACCCCTAACATGGTTCGGGACAAGATAAAATGGATAGCAACGAATGGCGCAAAAAAGGATGGGTGCGATGAAAAGGTAAGGCATTGTTAATAATCAACTAAGAGGATTTTAGTGCTAATGAGAAAATCTAAATGAAGCTTTACTCTATTATTTACCATTAAGCATTAAGAGAAAATAACATTAAATTTAATGATGTCGTGGGTATTCTTGTATCATTTGTATGTTCCCTCGAAAATTTGGAAGTTCTTGTCGAAAATTTTGACTATAATTTTGAAAACTTTGTTTATATAAAGAGTTTTGGGGTAATCTAGCATTTCTGTTTGTGAACTTTACACATTAAAGGAAGTTTGCTGCTGTAATTTTGCTTTCTTTCCTCGATCGCAGTTAGATTTCTTGAAAGTAATTTGGAAACTTAAATCATATGTAGATATCGATAGCTAATGAACATTTGTCACTAATTTTGAGACGAGTGTACCAACGTAGGAATAGGTATCACTCTTCTGATTGGAAAGCTTCAGTTTTAACTCTGGCCTTGCCATTAGTTTTTTCTTAGCACCAATGGAACTTGTATTGTTTACCTATATACCATCATATTAGTATTACCTTAAAATTAATATTTTCTTTAATTTTGAGGCTTTATTATTTATATCTTATTTTTAAATGCCTCAAAAATGATCAACTCAAGTATTTTAATTTATAACACAACACGAAAGATTTTCAGGTGTCAAACATTATATATTCTGAATAATATAATGATATGTAAATTTTATAGTTTAGCCAAAATGTAGTCATAATTAGATAGAGATTAAGAACTAGTGCTCTTTTTAGACAAAAGAAAATAATACTTATCATTTTCGAATTTACTTAATAATTTTATTTTGGAAGAGGGCTCTCGAAAGTCAAAATAACCCTACCTTAAAGATCACCCCTAAATTTTATGGGACTCAAAATTAGTGGGTGGAAATTATTATAAAGTAGATGACCACTTTTCAAAGGATAACGAAGTTGTTTTCACAAGAATTCATTTCATACAAGTCAGAGAAGATGACTTTGCTAACCAAGGATATTATGATTTTAGAATTTTTATCGGTGGCAAATAAAGTTAGTATAACATATTTGCATTCAATTTTGGACAATAGGACCTCAATGAAATAAATAGTAGAAGGAGGGATTGGTTGGTAAGAACCATGGTTAAACAATCGCTTGATATATGTTATTAAGAACTAGTTCCTGGTAAACCAGTCAAAAAACCCTCGTTCCATAAATTTGGATAATAAAATTTTTCCACCAAAATTGATTGCCCTCTAAAGCCCATTGGGCTTTGCTTCCCCTATTGGGTCACACTTTTACCAGATAAAATAGTAAACACAAATATATAAATATGAACACAGATATGTTGATGTCGTCATATCGATGTGGCCTTTAAATCAACTGGGATCTTTAGACAATTTCCTAACAACCTTAATAGCCTACACACTACCATAAAATTCAAATTTGAATGGGAAAATAATAATTGCTTACCTTTCCTCGATTTCCAAATTTTAGAATAAATGGACGACCTACTTTCTTTGTATACCGTAAAACCACTAATTTCAATTCTTAGATCCATTTTTATTCTTGCCATGATATAAAAGTTAAAAAAGCTTGTGTAATGTCTATGTTTTTAAGAGGTTTTAGAATTTATGACCCATGATTTTAGTCTGATGAAATTACCGAGGAATAAGTACAGGGTATAAAAGGTCATAATTGAAAGTGTGTGCATACCTTTGCCTAAGATATCGATGGAGAAAGATCATTTTTTTCACACTTCATTACTCCTGTGATGAAAGTTGAGTTTATTGTAAGAGTGTGTTAACACCCATTTGTAGGTGTTGGCTAGGTTGTTTTTGTGTTGTGTTAAATTCATATAGGTTAAATTTTCGAAATATAATGATAGTTTATAGTTATTACGAAATGTAGCTATAAAGTAAGGAGAGACTCTATTCACCTTTTTGTTAAAAATTTATTTCATTTTGACCTGATATTAATAACGATGTGTCACCTGCATATTGAACGCTATAGGTTTCATGTAATTTGTAGAAGTTATTCACATAATAAAGGAATATGAATGACTCAAGGACAGTTCGTGATACCATATTAAATATACACGTGTCTGAATTTACGTCCATTTAATTCTATACCACTTTTGTTGCATAAATATGACATGATACATTTCAAAAAGGGGCTTAATTCGTTGTGAAAGTGTTTAAAAAAATAAAATTTAGCAGCGTATACCTTCATTGTCCTCTATTTATTTTATTTCTTACTCTATCTATTTTTCATTCTTTTTAAATCGTTTTATAAATTTTTCTATTTATGATTACGTGTCGATGAATTCAGGCAGTGTGATTGTAAATAAATTCGGATTAGATTTAACTCTTTATTTACTGAGCAAAAAAACTAAGGAAACTTCACATCTAGTAATGGCTAGTTAACGATTAATAAAAAATATATACTTTGCAATAATTTAATGTGATTAAATGTGATAACCGATAATAGCCAATATAAATGCCGATAAAGATTTTATACTTTTAAAAGACATACTCGTAAACTTTTTTAATTTTAAAAATAATGCTCACCGATGCCATTTATAACTTCCGGAAAATATATCACTATTTTGCTCACTTTGAATCTTTCTGCGTCATTTTTGACCTCGCTCCTTCAACTTTTGCCTCGATTGAATCACCTAGACCTGGAGTTTTGAGGTCTAGAGGCGATTTGCGCATGCGTCTTTTGGCGATATTCAACCAATACTATTTTTTTTTAGATCTGCAGGGGTTATGCGCATGTGTCCTTTGCCAATGAACCAATGGCATTTCGTATTACATTTTCGTGTATTCAGAACGATTTACGGCTTTATTTTTTCTTAGTTTATATGGTAAAATGGCGTGCAGCGGCTATGGTAAATCAAGATTAAAGGGTTCGAAAGGGCGAAAAAAACAGTTCAAACTTTCCTTTATTGCGTTTAAGGGCACGTAGCTTTCTAATGGCTCTAATCGATCAAGTGCTTGCCTTTTATTTATAAACTTTTTTCTGCGCAAATCTTTGATTCAATGTAGAGACCTAATGACATTTATGATTCAACTTTTGTGTTCAAATTCGAAGGTAGGCTTTCTAATTAGGAATATTACGATTTCTTTTAGGTTACAGGAGATGTGGGGGGTATGAGGGCGAAGCCCCCCATTTTTAAAGTACCCAATTGTTTTTATTTTTAGCGGAAATAGCCTAAAGTTGAAGGGCTATCGTCTTAAATTACCTGGTTTGGTTCAGTCTTTCTCTGGATCTTTTAAATAATTTTTCTAATTTGTTTTTCTTATGCAGTTTTAGGTGTAGTTTTTAGATCGGAAACTCGTTTTTGCTGGAAATACATACTTTTCCCATTATGGACTTTCGGTCGATTATGGGCAAAGTATGCATTTCTGGGAGAAGAAAGTGCCATATTTGAAAAGTACATATAAAATTGCATAAAAATAAAAGATTTTTAAATTCATTTTCGAAAATTTGTTAAAACGACTCTTTACCTATTGCCTAAGAAATAAGGCAGTATCAAATTGAAATATATAATTAACTGTCGCATGAGACATCTATTTACGCATAGAATCTTTAAAAGCAACTACTCTTACACTCTTTGTGAATGTGTGTGAGCAGGATTCAAGAACGGATTAGACCTTTAAACTTGAGGGTGGTGACACGATCCGTTGAGAAGGGAGACTTGCGTGTAGCGGGTCAACTTATCAGTGAAAAATACTTTCCCACCTATTTTGAGGGAAGAAACGAGAGGGGTCTCATGGAATGAAATGAAGTAAATGGCAGTCTTCTTAGAGAAAAGAAGCAAAGTAAAGAACTACGTTGCAGATTGTTCGCGTTTTTTGTACTTGTCTTTTGAAGGTGAAATGTACCATCCGATCCTTCTGCAAATATTTTTATTCGCACACTCCTTGAGGAGTTTTGCCACATAAACTTCAAAAGGAGGTGGTTCAAAAGTTCCTCATATTGTTGATTTCAATGGGAAATTCTTGCAAGGAAACTACGATCACGAGAAGGGAAAAGCGAAGTGGAATTTCACCAAGCACGTAAAAGAACTTTTGTAAGCTTGATGTGAGCCATGTGCACGGTTTGTTCTTCTCGAAAATATGTTCTCGCAATTTTATGTTCTTTTAAGTTCGAAAGCTTTGAATCCAACTTAAGTTTTATGTACCACACCCTTTTCACACATTTTGAACATTGTCGAAATTCCTTGATCTTCTTCCGACACCGCTAATTTCATCCTTCTCTAGCCGCCCATTTTCGCTAGGATCGCATATACACATTTTCGATGAATTATCGCATTTTGGAACTGCATAAACATGGCAGTTCTTCTCCTGTACCTCGTATGCTCCTAACAGCTATCTATCCCTTGGAAAAGTTCACTCTGACATCAAAAACGCTGATGTTCGCTCAAACCTAAAGAAATCTAACCTAAATCCAAACTACTAAGCAAGCTAACGCTAACTCTTAAATCCCATAGGTCCAAAAATCTTAAAAACCTGCTATCAGCCCGGATAATAGAGTAGTTGTTCTCCTTTCCAAGATGATGTATTTTCAAAAAAACTGCACTCTTTCACACAGCCATATTTTCTACTACTAGCTTTCATCGTCTACTATTGTTATGCGTAAGCCCCAAGTAGTGTTTCTGTGCTCAAGTGGGTTTGAAAACTAGACTGTTGAATCTGACTTATAAATGCTGATTAATCGCTTGGTAGTCACTGTATGCGCACAATACACATCAGCCAATTGGAGTAGGCGTTTATTATATATAATATAAGTGTTTGTGAAAACAATATATCTAAGGCTAACTTCTCTAAACCGGTAAAAGAGCTAACTCTGAACATTCACTATACAACAACCACTACTACTACCCATAGAGCATCTCTAGTCATTTTCATGGCGCGCCATCCATATGCAGCCAGTTATTGCAGCTACTTCTACTGGTCCTCTCCCCCAAACGCCCGGTTCATTTGCTTTTCCTTCCAAGCTCCATTCTCTGGTCATTCTAAACCCAGACAATTAGCCATTCTAAACGCTCAACCAGCACTTATATATGCGTTATTCTCTTCACGCTCCAAAACCGATTCAATTATCCGAAAACAAGTTTATTCCTTAAAAGGTATGCTGAATATTCTCCGCCAACTCTCGAACACAGCATCATTAATTTCATTTTTGCCCATATAACGTCTTCTAGTCGTAAAACTATCTTGGTAATCATCCCCCTTTCTCTTGAATCAAGAACAAATTTTAGAAGTGATCCATAGTAAAACAACAATATAAAAGTTTGATATTCGACCACAGAAGTAAAGCTAGCTACTTCTCAACCTAGCATTCGGCTAACAGCATGCATTTTTCCTTCCCAGTCCAAAAACTAATGGATTTTCTGGCCACAATGCCCCAGCAAACCCGCTAAATGATTCTGCCAAAAGGTTGACAAGACCAAAATAACGACCCCAAGCTTATTACCGAGATTTATGTCATTTGTCCCATTTAACCATATCTACTGGGTTGTAACTTAGCCAAAGAGATATATATTGGATGCCAACCAATATATATAAGCCTTATTTCCGTTTCTCTCTCCAACAGGCGCCCAAGGGAATTGGCAAGATAAACTGGCTAACTTGCAAAGTACTAGACTTTGCATCAACCTCCTGGAGCTGATACTGGATTGGTGCAGATCCCTACAATCTTTGGTTACTTTCCTGTCATCTTCTTAACTCGTTACAGATCTAGTCATGGAATAACAGGAGCTATTGTTCTGGGCAGTTCGGTGTTAACCTATCTCTCTTTTTAATGAATTAATACGGTAGCTGCCACACTTTACTTGGAAGGAGATTACACTGTATACTCGGTATATACTCCTCACCATTACTCTTAGTATGCTCCTATCCGTAACCTAATTCTTGAAGCCCTCAGACCTTTTCCTTTTGAGAAGATTATCACAGCTAGGATTTTGCCCAGGTTGAAGGCTACTCGACTTTAATCAGGCCCATTCTTTAATAAATTATTGGAGACCTTTCCTTAGAATGTATGAATTCCAATTCATCCACCTCTCGCCACTTTTACACGGACACTCTTTACTGTCTTGATTTTCGTCCCGTCTCTGCTAAGGTGCTGCTGGACTTCGCTTTGGCTATTAATTCGGAGAATTTTGGTAGCGACTATTGATCTGTTCGTTTCTCTCTACTACAGAAATTGAACTTTCTGAAGGCAAAATGGTTCCGTTTCTATCCTGAGACGGCATGCTCTTAGAGATTGTTGAATTTGGAAGAGTTGATCCGGCTTTATCCTGCCTCGACTCAATAATTTATAAATCTGCCTTCTTATTTATTCACTGATTTTTTGGCAAGTTACATTACTTGACGCGTTAATATAATGTGATAGTTTTAACTAGGAAGCGTACACCTGCCGATACTACTACACTTGTCTTTTTCGTAAAAAGACTCGGGTTAACATTGCAAAACATTACACCGATGTTGTTAAATATGACAGGCCGCTGCTACAAGAAGGCGCCTGACTCTGGGATTGCCACGTCCTCTTTGTAAACTAGCTTCTAACGCGAGTTTGCAACGACAGGAAAGAAAACCACCTGTTCGTGCCCCTCTGTCCTCGAGGTTGGTGAATCATTTACTTTTGAGTTAGAAGTTGTTGCTGCGTTCTGTCTCTCCACTTCATCACAACATCAAATTCTTCATTAGTCAGCATATCGAGGCATCTATTTCCTTCAACTAATGACAAAGATTATAGCCAGATCTTTCTTATAGACGAACTACTTTAACTTTGGTCGGCCTAACCTCAAGATATTAACGTAATTCCTTGCTCCTTCATGAAAAACTATACATATTGGCATTTCACGCCATCCTAGATCTTCATAGCTGTAAGTTTGGTTTTACTTTAGCTTAATGCAGTCAAGGTGCCTTTCATAAAACTAAACTTCGACCCTAAGGGCCTCTCAATTTACTGTGCTTTAGGATGAGCCTTCAGTCCTTCCACTTTCATGGATAAACAAGAAACTTTAGGCTATGCAAAGAAATGTATTTTTTACGGGTACATTCAGATTTACATTTTCACGGATTAGCCGTATTTCTCCCATGTTCCATCACCATTTTATATTCACCGCAGATCTTACTTTTTATTTTACACAACTTGCACTCTTTTCTTTAAAATGTCAATAAATCTCTTTTTGGTTGACGTACCCTCGTTGGATTTGATTCTCATAATAAGTTACACATTGGCATAAGCCATAATATTACCTTGAGCTATGACCACTTGTGTAAAATGGACGTGATTACCCACCATATTTCAGATTGATTGCTATAATTGATTAACCTGATTTGCTAAAGTAATTGACATAAATGCTAATTTATTTGATAATCTGTGGGACTGAATTTATGCATGAAGTATAAATACAGAGTAGGTAGAGCTTTCCCTCTAGTAATATTCCAATTAATGCATTAAATGTGGGCATTAATTTTCAAAAGGTGGAAGAGAAATGGGTAAAAGAAAAGGATAAGATCTCAAAAAGTGTCATAATTACAGTATAATGATGTGAATGTTAAAAAGTTTATTTTTTCGAAATAATATCTAGATTTTCCTGCACTTGTTTAATTGATTTCCAATTCAAAGTAATTTATATTCACTTCATCTTACCACAACATCCACCTCATAAAAATCCGTGAGAATATGGGAGAGACAAAAGAACCAGGATTGTGTCAACGTCACGTCTTAAGCCATTCAATATTCTCTTTAATTTATTTAAAAATGAAGAGGTTTGCAGTAGTAAAATATTTTTATGTTCAGCGAAAATGAGAGAGTGGTTACATACAGGGGTTATTATAACCAAGAGGGTCAATTTTCCTTTGCTTCTATTCACCTGTTAAAGCAATAGTGCATTGAGTTCTCGGAATGACTTTGGAGGGCGTTGAATATATACACATCACTCTCGAGAACTGAATGGAAAGAACCGGGAATTTGTGTTTCGTTATACTAAATAATTAATTTAACGATATTAATAAATATGAAAAATAATATAGTAACACATAAAAATGGTATTATTCACATTATTGGTAATTTCTAGTTAAAATTAAATCACTATCATTTCGCTGAAATTATTAGCATCACATTAAGCAGTGTGTAGATACTGAAATCTTAATACCATCTCTTAAAGTTTGTGAACCTGCATGGTAAAGTAAATGTTATTTAAGATGCGTGAATTTATACTAGTAACGGAAGTCGCAACCTTGTCACGCAATAAAAAGGTAGACTAGGAAGTATAGTCATTCGCTGATGAAGAATAAAGAAATTATCGTCTACTTTGTAGCTTGAAATGTGGCAGATACCTTTACCATGAATAAAAATAGGAAGAGAGAGCATCTCGGGTTTAGGCAGGTTTCTCTTTGTCTTTTTGGTGAGCTGGATAATAGGATCAACTCTAAATAACTCGGCTCAATAAATAAGGCCGTTTTATTATATGCCTGTTTTCCATTTAAAGTTGAGGGAGTCTGATGTTTCTGTCCACCTTTTTCCAAACAAACCTTCTTTCCAGCCAGGTTACTTCCAAAGAAAATTATTAGTGACAGAAAGAATCTTATCTGAGAAAAGTGAAGACAGCTCATATCACAAATTCTCGCTCCACCAAGGCAAGCGAACCTGAAGCGGAAGTTTCTTTTCCCAAGGGAAGGCTGTGGGTGTGAAAGTCGTGTGGAAAACCCTTGCGTTTGGGGACCACTACCGGTTGTTTCTTAAACATTTTTTACTCATTACGAATGAAGGGATGATTTTATTAAAATAATTACATTGAAAGTGAAAAAAATCAGTGAAGTGAAATGTGCATAAGATATATAGCTCAATAAACGTTTTGGGGAGGCTAGGATGATTTAGATATAACAACTTAAATGTCTCGGAGAAACTTCTTTTATCTTTTGTTTCTATAAGTAAGAATCTAATGATGGTATTCAATGCCAAATTACCTATTTATTTAACTGTTTCTCGAATTTCTCTTTTAATGTCTTCTTCACTCATTTTTTTGGTTTCAAATGTACCCTCCCTACCCTATAAATCGTTGATGAATTTCGAATTTTTACTACTAATGTTTAAATTGTTTTACTCTGTCTGTCTGGTTACCTTCTTTGCCACTGCTAAATCTAAAAAAAGACAGTGCTAAATCACTAATAAGAGGAGATTCTCCAAATAAAAGTAAATAACTATATGGAGTCGTGTCATACTAGTTCAAGGCAGAATTGGTCATGCTTTAATCGTATCGTCAATCTCTGTTTTAAATGATCAGTAGGTAAAAGGGACTTTTCGTCAAATATTTAAGGTTGTAAAAAACCTCCGTGGCCACCATCGTGTGTTCGATCTTACTCAAAATAAAGCTTGGGGTCACCTAAAATAAAGGGCTTAACTGTAGCAAGAAAATTGTGTGTACTATTTTTGTTCAGTCTGAATCCGATTTGTCTAGAATTTTTAGTTCAACATTGATAATTTTGCCCCCCTTATGTCTGTCATTATGAAGAAAATAATTTTTTTTTCCCCCATTGAAGAAATGGTAAAAGAGGATTTTTTTTCAGATAACTAGAGGGGAAAATAGAAAATGTAGTTCCCATTTGTTTCACAAATGAAATAGAGAAAATTTAAAATTTAATGAAACCCACTTAACCAATTTTGCGTAGTGTAGCAACCAATTTTAAGGCCCATTTCAGGTTTTGAAGAGCAAAATATCTAAAATTTGTAAGTAAAGCCGAAAAAGATTTGAAATTATCGTAACCCCATTTGGGTGGCCAAATTTTGCTTAAAAATGATCTTTTCCGTAGGGTGAGGCTGGTTGTATTCAGTTAAAATAGTTCTCGTCTCTGAAGCTAGAAATGGGTAATTTTCATACAGGAAGAAAATTTGCCCTTTAACTCATGTATCTAAGGCTTAGGCATTTTTAGATTGAAGAATTTATTGTTTATAAGCTAATCCGAAGGCACCATAAACTAACCCATATACATGACGAATTTCTCTTCACCTTTTTGAATGAATGTAAATAGATTCACTCATCACATGTATTATTTCTGTTTTATACTAACGGGTCTTTCTATGATTCCTTTGAAGGGCTAAGATAAGTAAAATAACTAGAACATCAACAAGACAGTGTCTTTGGATCGCTATTTCCAGAACTTTCTCATTATCAGCTGCCAACTAAACAAAAGTTTAGAAGATATATTCCTCATGTAAAAGACCATATATACAAGAGAAACAAAGATGTTATTCCTGAAGTTTTAGATGCCCTTAATGAGATTTCGAAAAACGCCGGTATTCCAGTTCAGCCGATTGAGAATGTTAAAACCAAATTGCTCCGATCAGTGGTAAAAGCATCGGTTGCATCAAAACAGGGAATGAATGGCGCTGAAATTAAGGTTATTTTATGATTTTTTTCAACTTTTTATAAAGCAACCTGCCAGTGTGCTGATCTCTCGGATTGCAAATTTGAAAAGAATATGAAAGTGCTACGTCGACAGCATGAATTTTTTTTTTAACAAAACGTTCAGCGCCACATGAAAATTGGATGAGTTGATGTAAAATGATTATAAAAGGAAAATCGGAGAGGATCAAATTCAGGAAAGAAAATAGGAAGAAGAGTGACAAAAACAGAAGGGGGAAGAGAAAACTACAATTTCAGACGAAGCCATGGATTAAGAAACCTCATCTTCTGATATTTCTGATGATGAATGAAAGAAAATCTTTACCAGAACAGAAAAAAAAGAAGACCAATACCAACAATTGCCATGGAAGCAGATCGGTATTCTGTGTCAAGTAGAAATGCTGCTGCTGCAAATAGACAGTAGTGCAATCCTATTCGACTATGGTATTATAAATTTCAAAGACCGCTCCGGTGTGATTAAACATGACAATGTCTGGCGGTCACGACAGAAGTTAAGGAAGAATTTCACCGAATCTGAATGTTTGGGAGATAAGAAAATTAGAGCTTTGGTTCTGATGGGAGGAGAGACAAAACTAACTACAAAGAAGAAAAGAAAAAAATGGTATGGAGCAAAAGAAATTCAAGATCACTATGTCTTTGAAATATTGAACGAGGAACAGGTGCAGGTATTGGGGATGGATTGATGAAATAAATGATGGCTTGTTGGAAGTAATATTAAAGATGTAATAGAGGCAGGGAGAGCGGACAGCACGAGAACTAATACTAGCTACAAGAATAGAACCATAAGAGGGCTGAAATGTCAATTATATTGTCCTTTATAGTAGATCATATGCAGCTTGCATCTAAATGAACTTCCTTTGAGGCACCTTTGCAGGAAATATATTGGCCTAACAGAAAGTGAAACTCAATGGAAAGGATTACTTGATAGAGACTTAACCACCTTTAAAACTCTACCATAATTCCCAAATGGCTTTCAATGTATTGCTAAAGGAGCCCCTCTTCCAGATGTTGATGTGAATGAGATTATTTGGGATCGAGCTTACATGTACAAAATTATCAGTACTATTAGATGTGGTGTAATTCACGAGGATATCCTACATATAAAACAAGGGCCAATATTTCATGCAAGCTGGCTAACCACTACCAGCAGAATATGTCTACTTTATGTGGCAACAGAAAAACCCAATTATTACTTGTATGTCTTAACAGAGTTTGTCGTGTCTCATTATTAAGCAATCTGGTTTCATATCAAATTCGCTTCGAAATTCACGGAGGAATGTAAACATCTAAAACAGGTTAATCTTCTGCAAATACTTTAACCTGCTAGTGAAGTCATAGCATGGCAAACATTCCAAATGAATTCATAGTGAGAAGATCTTGAGAACGTCCTTTTGTCAATGCTTGCAGACGTTGATCAGAAGAACAGGGAATTAGCTATTGACAGAATCAATAAGATCTGATAAGTTACAGTGTATATATGAGCAACAGATACATGATTTTAGGCCAGCAAAAATATAAATGACTGCAAAGAACATAACATATATACTTCCCCCTGAAGAGGAGTGCAGGTTTGAGCCACTTGCAATGCATCTATCTAATGCGAACATCCAAAATATTGTCAATAGAACAATCTCTATTGACATCCCATGTCATTCTCAAGGTGGGCAGCGGTGTGTGGTAATGGTGAGGGAAGCTTCTGGCAAATTTTATGGACAAGAAGTAAGAGAAAAATCCTGGATTTCATGCAATCGTTTGAGACAAACCTTGATTTTAATATATCAATATAAAAATAGTATATATCAGATAATAAAGTTGAACTCCTCAATTGTTTGTCATTATCTTTTAGGGTAAATTGCACTCTAAGGTATTTAGAAGCACTTATAACAATAAACCAACAACTCTGATAGGCCATATCTTTCTGGCTCGAAAATATAAAAAAGAAAAGTTTAGGATTACAAAGGGGGCTGTTAAAAATATTTCTCAAAAAAACCTTTACCACCGTTTAAATATGTGCGATCAAGGGTACAAAACCTGGAATGTGCATGTTGATTTGCTTAAATTTGTTTATCTATGCTACGCGACGAAAGACGTGTGATCTTACTTATTCTAATCAATAAACGTACGACCTTCAAAACTTTTAATAATTCGCGGAATAACCTTGGCAATTATATCATTTGAATAAGCGACGAAGCGCGACCAAAAAGAATGAAACACTACACTTTGTATTTACTTTAGTAGTAAAATGCCTATTTCACTAAATGGGCAAAATTAGAATTATTAATCAAATATAAATTATTATAAGAGCCTCAAAAACTAAGGAGAAATTTAGAATATACATTAACGAGTAATAATACATTTATGCAAATTCAGAGAATATATATATGCAAAAGAGTAATGATAAGCCACAATATATGAATATCAATTTATTTTAAATTAAATGACTAATTTCAGTGTCAGAGCAGCCATTCTCAACTGTGTAATAAAATATAGAGCTAGCACCATCCAGTAGAGAAGGCGAATTAAGGATGAAACAAAAATAAATCAAAGAAAACAAAACGGGAAAAAATATTTATATTTGGCCTGATTCCGGAGCGAATTAGAAGACTAAACAAAATGAAATCACAGAAAGCAAAACGGGAAAACATAAATATAAATATTACATGTCGTTCTGGGGCAAATAAGGAACATAATCAAATTAGAGGAATCGCACTGGAAAAATAAGCATTAGCATGAAACCGTGGGCAAAGATGCTAAGATAGTTCGGGAGATTTATAGATAAGTTTGGCTACATAAATTGAGATATATTTGTCAAATTTGTATTGCCTTTCCTATAAATGGAAATTATCGACTTTGTTAATATCTGTTAAGTCAGCAATTTCTTCCCAAAATAATCATTTGATCTATAAATATTCTTTGAATGGTTGAATTAAATCCTATGGTCGCAATTTTTTGCATGTGCGCAAAGTGAGTTGAAGAAATCGCTTATCTCCTTATATCAGCTTGATGTTCTTTTATTCTCTTGTTGAAGTGACTAGACTAACCGATATATGATAACATGCAATTTTGGCTGTTCTCGTCTGCCAATGTGTCAGACCCTCTAACCCTCCCATTCGGAAGGCGGAGGGAGAACCCTATTCGACCCCATAATAATTCCTCCAGTGCAAGAGGCTGGAAGTCAGTATCCACCTCTCGCCCTGTCCCGTCAGTATCCTCTGCCAGTCTGGTGTGGGTACAAGCTATTCGCGTTGCGTTGAATTGTGGGAAATTCTCACAAAACCCCTCGAGCTTCCGGTATTCTCATTAATTTACGTGAGGCTACTTCGGACCGGCTTCCGCCAGCTCCTCGAATGCAGTGCGTTCAGTTTTGATTCGTGTTTTACTGGAAAGCAAGATCTAAGTTCATCGCGTTAAGAGTCATTGTTAAGAGAGTATTATTTGAACTTTGCGCCAAGGCAAGGATTAGTCCCTTGGACCAAATATTCGAGGGACAACAACGCGCAACACTGTTGTGCAAGTGCGCTCACTACTTCCCCCTTCAAAGTATAAGCCTTCATCGTCGGCATCGTATACGCTCAAGGTCAATCGAGCAACCCTCGGTCAATATTATTCGTTTGTTTGTATGGTGACCGTCCCCACCAAGTCCTCCCCCATTTAGCCGCTGAGACCCGTATACATCGAATGTGTATATAGGCTAAAAACATGGTTTAGGCATAGGTAACCCTCTTTCCGCCATCCTATGCAACGTATTTATGGAAAACTACGAAACGGCGCTCCTCCCCAGAATCCATCCCTAACCTTTTATCTGGTTCCGATATGTAGATCTCATCCTATCTGCATGATCCTCAGATGATAATAATTATACTGAATTTCTCGACAATTTGAATTTTTACACCTCTTGACAAAATTCAAAGTAGCATGGGAAGAGAATAATTACTTACCGTTTCTGGACGTTAACTCTACTGGTTAAAGTAATCAGAAACAGTGTTCGGTTTATAATAAAACAACAATTTCATATAGTTACATACGAGGGTCGGTCAATATGTCTTGTATGTAATTCGGATATAAGGAAACGAGATATGAGGAAAAGTGTATATTATTATTCAAAACGAATACCCTCGCCGTCAATGCACTTGAACACCTTGCCCCTGAGGCTTTGAATTCCCGACAACAGAAATCTCCCGGTTGCTGTTCAATCCACTCCTGAGAGGGCAAGCTGGACATCTTCATTGTCCCCAAACCAGCGTCCACGCAGTGCAGCATTAAGCTGGCGGAATAAAAAATAGTCGCTTAAAGCTAGATCTAGACTGTAGGAGGGATGGTTGAGATCCTTGAATCCGCACTCACGCAGGGCAGCTTGTGCAACTCTGGCCTTGTATACTTTGACGATATTAAAGTTGATTATGGGGCGTGAGGTTTCTAGGGACCAAGCGGGCAGAGACCTTGGTCATGGCCAAATTGTCGTGGATGATGTTGATAACACTTCCATGTGTTAGTCCAAGTTCTCGCTCGATTTCTTCGACCTTCACCCGTCAATTTTAAAGGATCATCCTCTCCACACGGGCCAGATTGTTCTCGTTGGTCACGTCTACGGGCGTCCTGGACGGAGGTCATTTTCAAGGGACTCACGACCATAGCGGAACTCCCTATTCCATCGAGCAATGGTTGCATAGGAAAAGGCGGTGTCGGTGTACACGGCAACCATCCGTTCATGGATCTCTTTTGCATTCTTGCCTTCCTTGGTAAGAAATTTGATCACTGCGCGGTGCTCAACCTTCTCCATTGTTGAAAGATTTGTGACTAACGATCTGCGATCAGCTACTAATTCTTAAATAGACGAGGCCGAAGCGTGCGGCTGACGGTCCTGACTTGTCATAACTTGTCCTAAGACCCCCACAAACAGCCATTCCCCTTCCTCTGTTTTGCCCTACCTATTCGCAAAAATATTGACCGCCCATCGTACATTTGTTGTCAATGCATGATACTTGTATATCTATTAAAACATCCCTCTTTTCTTCACCTTTAAATTTTCCCCCGGTTTCACGCTAATACATATATATATATATATATATATATATATATATATATATATATATATATATATATATATATATATATATATAACCCCAAAATTTTTAGAGCGTGCTTTTTTTAATATTCTTTTTAGAGCGTGCTTTTTTTAATATTCTTTTCTTTTTAGTAAGTGGACAGGTAAACTGTTAGGAATTTCTAGTGAATTATTTCCCCCCCTCTTTATACCCCCTCACTCTCTTCCCTACATCTCCTACCCACAATCTACTTCTCCCTCCCTCCCTCCTTTTTCCGCCCTCTACACTTCTGTTTCTCTCCCCCTCACTCCACTCTCTTTCCCTCCCTCATTCTCTCTCCCCCTCTATACATCCCCTTTCTCTCTCTCCCTCTCCACCCTCTCCTCCGGACTCCCATTCTCTCTGCCTCCCCTATCTTGATCCTCTCAACCCTCTCCACCTCCCCCATTTTCCATTGCCGCCTACCCCTCTTTTCTGCCCCCTCACACCCGTCCCCTTCTCCCCTCCCCCTCCCACCCTTAGTACCATTTTTATCTAGCCTTCCACCCTTCCCCTCCCTACAGCTTCTCCCCCTACCCCTTACTCCCATCCCTATTTTTTTACATATATCTACCCCTCCATCTCTATCTAACTATCTCCTCTACCACTCACCTTCTTATCTTCTATAGGTAGATTGTTGGGGAAGTGTGCGAGAACAAAGGGGAAAGATTTGGGTGGAAGTCAGATATGGAAAGTGTGAGAGGGTAGAGAGGAGAGCGAGCGAGAGAAAAAGAGGAGGGGGAGAGGGCAAAGTGTATATTTTTACAATATAATTTTTTTTAATAATTTTAAATTTTATTATAACAGTTTAGGAATCAACTTCCCCCTCACCCTACCCTCCGCCATCTGTTCAGTAGGCGAAGAGATAGGGGGAAAGAGAGGGAGGAGTAGGTGAGGGGATTAGGGTAGAGGAAGAGGAAGATGCGAGGGTAGGGAAACATTGAGGTGAGGCGGTGCAGATATGATTACAATCGATCTAAAATATCAAATAAACAGCAGGCAAACAACACGGCGATTAATATCGAGCAAAGTGAAGCGCAAGCTCCCAGTCCCCTAGTAGCGATGCGATGGCTTCTATATATATATATATATGTATGTGTGTGTGTGTGTGTGTGTGTGTGTGTGTGGTGTGAAAAGAGGTGGTACCCCCACCTATGCACCCGCCTTTGTTTG
>CAXAKS010000201.1:0-74226 GCA_963969495.1 Ceratothoa steindachneri | reverse complement strand
GCCACAACGCAAGAGTCTGGCGTTATCTGGCATCCTTTGTTGGTACATGCCTCTTTTACTGAATCAGTCACACCAAGGTGAATCACGTTCGCACTGTTGAGTGATTTGCCTTGGAGATTTTAAGTACACCTTGCCAGTCATAATGACATTCGCACCCACACTTCTTAAGATGTATTTTTCATTTTAACAATCCACTTCTCTTCATTCAATTTTATTGCTATATTTTTTTATCCTTCCTGTTCCATACATTTAATGAAATATCCCATGTTGTTCGATGCAGGTTTCCATTCTGGCACAAATAGTTGAAAACAATCATCTCAACCTACATTTCAGTGGGTGAGTGGTAGGATGATTCATTCTTCCCAAACACACTCCACTCTCAACACAACCTCACCCCATTCCTCTGCTCCACCTCTCCCTTCCAAAACACACTCCATTCTCTTTTAACCAACCTCTCTATATTCTTCCACTCCTCTTAGCACAACTTCATTCCATTACTCAACCTCACTTTATTCCTCCACTTCTCCACTCTCCTAACAAAACCTCAATCCACTTTTTCCTTCTTAACCCCACTCCACTCTCCTTAACACAACTTCACTCCATTCCTTCACTCCACTTTTCCTTCCCAAAGACATTCCACTCTCTTTAAAAACAACTTCACTCCATTCCTTCATTCTCCTTAACACAACAGCACTCCACTTCTCTCTTCCCAACCACAGTCCACTCTCCTTAACATAACAGCACTCCACTTCTCTCTTTCCAACCACAGTCTACTCTCGTTAACACAACCTTACTCCATTCCTCCACTCCACTCTCTCTAAAAACAACTTCACTCCATTCCTCCACTCTTTTAACTCAACCTCACTCCATTTTTCAACTCGTTTTCTTGCCACACTCCAAACCTATATTACTTCTTCACCACACTAGCATCCTCACCCATCGCTTACAATCTCCCACTTCACTCATCTACTCCCACACCACCTTCCCTCCTCCCCATCCATTTTTCATTCGTCCACTCCACCTCCTATCCTCCTCCACCATACACCGCCTCTCCCACTGCACTTCACCCCCTCCCCTCCTCCCACCCTACCTTCACCCTCGCTCGGAAGAAGTCAGCGCATAGGGGTGGAGAGAGTGATGGGCGTGGTGGGAGAGTAATCCGCGCCCGAGCAGTGGGCGTTAATGCACCTTAATTGCGCCTCCACTCTGCCATTCGTCACGTCAGACACGACTAAACACTTCACCACAAATTACACCGGGGAATGTCGTCCTTGGCCGGGGCGACGCATCGGCCTCGAGGAGGAGGAGGCCGACCCGAGAAGGAGCCAAGTATGGAGCGTTTGCAAAGACAAATGACGTTCCCCCCCTCATAAAATCCCCGCTACATGTGTTTTCATGTTCCTACTTGGTCTAATATGTTGAGCAAGGATATATATATATATATATATATATATATATATATATATATATATATATAAAATGTAATGCGCTATGACAAAGAAGTGTAATTATTGCCAAACATTCCATATGTATGTAATTGAATAATAATCAAAATAATATATATTCAATATTAAAATATTGATTTACGATATATTAAATAGCTTCCCACCAAAGATTATTATTAAAAATATCGCCAAGATACAGAAATATTTCAAGTTTAATACCAGCGAAAGGATATTATATATATATATATATATATATATATATATATATATATATATATATATATATATATATATATATATATATATATATGCAATGTCCCGCAGGAAAAAATGAAAAGGTGTTTCCAAGTACTTTCGAACTTTATTAAGTTCTTTATCAAGGATAACTACAAGAAATAGTATTATATTAGAGGTATATATACGAAAGAAAAGTATGAAAGTACTTGGAAACACCTTTTTATTTTTTCCTGCGGGACATTGCATTCATTTGCTACCCTCACGTGATACTTTGTGAGTTTTTCATTTCATATATATATATATATATGGAGCTTATGTAAAAGATCCTTTTAACATGTATATTGGGAGTTGTAAATATAATCTGTACATGTCATTAAAATGAATTTATGCGAATTTAGGAAAAATTTATGTATTTAAATATTTATTTCATAATAAAATAATATCGAAAAATTTGTACCTGTTTTTCATTTCTTTTGACTCACAAAATATAAATTATGAGGAAAAAAGCGGCCAAGAAATCGCCTTTCATGCAAGAGATAGCTTTCGTCGTGCATTCATGTACGAGCATCTGGTGTGCATGTTTTTCCATTCATTTACATACGCTCTAAGCGATTATGTGCGAACGTGTGGAATATATATATATATATATATATATATATATATTTATATATATATATATATATATATATATATATATATATATATATATATATATATATATATAGAGAGAGAGAGAGAGAGAGAGAGAGAGAGAGAGAGAGAGAGAGAGAGAGAGAGAGAGAGAGAGAGAGAGAGAGAGAGGGTGAGAGAGAGAACGAGAGAGAGATAGATAGATAGATATGTATATATAATATATATCCACGTTTGACCAAAATTAGAAAGCACCCTATGTAATCATTCTAATTAGTCTTTTGTGATAAATGAATTCATCATATATATTAAATATTCATTTATTTTAAATTATTTTGATACTTGTTGAATGAGCCCCCTTTGGCTTTAATTTATGGCAATAATTTTCCGTGGCTTGGATTTTCCCACTTAGCTTGTAGTTTTCCCTACAGTTCTGTTTTATTCGTTCTTGTGGTACTTCCTTTTTCCTTTCCAATCGTTCCTCACAAGTTCTCTAGTAGCTTACATTCTGCGTTCTGAGGTGGCCATTCCATAAGAGTGATCGTCATTTATCCAACCCAATTCTTGGTGATGTGTGAACGAGTGGAATATAAGTTCATTTCTTTGTGTAAATATGCAATTTGTGGAGAGATGACTCTAAAATTAGTAACACCGTTGTGGTGTAAGTTGCTGATCTTAATCTTTTCTGATAAAAATATCTCTGGCCCTGATCAAGACATGCAACCCCACAACTTTATAGAACTACTTAAATGCTTCCCAGTTAGTTCCTCACAAGCAGGGTGAAATAACCCTTCAACTCTTCCTCTCACAGCCCTAGCCCCAGAAGTGCTGAACTTTTCAAAATTGTTACAAAAAAATATATTTTTTCAATCATTTACTGTCAAGATATGTATATTTAAATAAAATTCATAAATAACACGTAAAACAACAATAGAATCGTCTTTCTTAGATAAATGATAATTACTTTCATCTGTCTAGATAACTTTACATCATTGTTCATTATGTTCAATTTTTGTGATCTTTGGTCCACAGAAGGCGTTTATTATGTTGACCTCAGAGACCCATTGATTCTTTCTTGCCATTCATTATTTTAGCCATTGATCTTTAAGTCCCTTTTTAACTGTCCTGGGGGAAATTTTTGAGTTGAAGCTTCATTGAAGTCCCTAACAAGTTCAGATGTTTTTCTGCGATTCTAAATTGAAGCCCGAATTATACTTCTTTAGGTGTTGTAAGACGTTTTCTACCACTTCTTCTCCTTGCTAGAAAGCTCTTGGACTCTTGATATTGTTTTATGATGGTTTGGACAACATACTTTGAACTTTTCTTTTTTTTTAGCAATTTCTACTCCTGTTAACAAAATTGGGGATTTGCGCTCTCTGTGCTTTTGTAAGTTCTTTGGTTTTAATCATAATGCATTGGTAGAACGATATTGAATACACAATAGTTATAAATCTTAGCTGCATGAGAAATATTGGTTATATTCTGATTAAAAAAAACATACCCTTTTATTAATTACATACTATTTAGTAAAATACTAAGTAAATCAAACATATTAACAAAATATTCAACCATATTAGCAAAATACGCTTTATTATCATACATATTTATGAATAATTTGATAAATTATAAAAATAGCAACATGATGAACTGCCCTGCATAGAGCCCTGACGTGATGAGGTGGCCTACGCAGTGCCCTGCTTTAAACCCGATAGAGAACCTACTTATGATACTCGGTGAGACGGTTATGGTTCTGAAAACGAGGAACATTGAAGATCTCGGGAAAAGAGTGAAGGAAGAATGGAATAGAATCACGCCCGAAAATTGCAACAAATTTAACCTTGAACTGTATACTTCTTTTTCATATTTTGGTCACTTGTCTTTGAAATAATCATTTTCTTTTCTGATTATAGCTAAATTTCTACATATCCTCTTCTCTATTTTGAGTAACATCCATTCTTCAAATACACTTTACTTCAAATTCAAAGTGTTACCTTTAACATACACTATTACCTTTAAAACACTATTCCATTTAAAGAACACACTATTAACTTTAAAACATACTAACATTATTACATTTAAATCACACTATTCCATTTATAGAACACACTATTACACTTAAACACTACTTACTAAAAAAAAATGTTATTACCTTTAAATCACACAATTACGTTTTAAAAACACTTACATTTTTTAACCCGTTTTATTTAACCTGGACTCTGAGACAAATTTCAAAGAATATCCTGTGCAATTTCATGGTAATTAAACGAGTATTTGAAAGAAAATTTAGCTGTGGCTTTTTTTCTTTCCTCTTGTTTTCGACTGAACTTAGGACAGCTTTGGACTCTGGATGGGAGCATGGGAAAAGAATTATGGAGGATACAATTCGACTGGAAATTAGTAGGAAAATTTAGCTACATACTCAATAGTGATAAACCCCTTGTTTAACACGCAAATTATTTAATTCATGCATCTTACCTTAATCTATGGAAGGGAAACTTGGGAACCCAACATACAACACATCCAGAAACTGAATGCATTCATGGAACGATTGTTTGGAGTAACCCGCAGGAACAATAAAATAAATAAATAAGAACGCAAACACGGCTAACAGATAAAGTAAAAACAATATAGTAAGGGAAGTGTAAATGTGCAGAATCTTAAATTAGGAACCATTATGCATACAGAGACCCAGAAGACGACATCGCAGGGAATAACATGACAAACTCGTGCGTTGGACCGTGATCGGGCACCTTTGCCTATTCGTGTGATGAAACGGTCTGCTAAAATGATGTGATGACAATATATATATATATATATATATATATATATATATATATATATATATATATATATATATATATATATATATATATATATATATATATATATCTGTTACTCATGCGTGCGCACATCCCGCTCCGTGATTGGCCTGTGGCAAGCTCCAATTATCCTGCTTATTACGCAGGTCATCGCCTGACCACAAGAAGGAATTTACAGTTATCTCGTAGTTAATGGACGGCACAATGCGCACACTGTCTCGCTTTAAGGCTTCCTATAGTTACATTCAGACACTCATACCCTATTTGACAACTATACTCAATACCCAGGTAAAGCATACACAAATGCTGAAAATACATAAAAGTAAATATGCCCATTGGGCATATTTACGCAACCAGGGGAATCTATACTCGAAAATGCGTTCACAGAATTACACAGAAATATGAAAGCAATCATACATTCACACAATTACAAAAAAATATGTAAGCAATCGACGTTCAAGGAATTACACAGAAATATAAAAGCAATCATACGTTCAATGAATTACACAAAAATATAATAACAATCATACGTTCACACAATTACACAGAAAATGAAAGCAATTATACGTTCACACAATTACACTGAAATATGTAAGCAAGTATACGTTCAATGAATTACACAGAAATATAAAAGCAAGTATACGTTCACAGAATTACACAGCAATATGAAAGCAATCATATGTTCACATAATTACACATAAATATGAAAGCAATCATACGTTCACAGAAGTACACAGCAATATGAAATCAATCATACGTTCACAGAATTATACAGCGATATGAAAGCAATCATACGTTCACAAAATTACACAGCAATATGAAAGCAATCATACATTCACAGAATTACACAGCAATATGAAAGCAATCATACATTCATAGAATTACACAGAAATATGAAATCAATCATACGTTCACAGAATTACACAGCATTATGAAGTCAATCATACGTTCACCTAATTACACAGCGATATGAGAGCAATCATACGTTCACAGAATTACATAGCAATATAAAAGCAATCATACGTTCACAGAATTACAGAGCAATATGAAATCAATCATACGTTCACAGACTTACACAGCGATATGAAATCAATCATACGTTCACAGAATTACACAGCGATATGAAAGCAATCATACGTTCACAAAATTACACAGCAATATGAAAGCAATCATACGTTCACCTAATTACACAGCAATATGAAAGCAATCATACGTTCAATGAATTACAAAGAAATATGACACAATCATACGAGAGGGAATAGACATTCTGCTAACGCCCATCCTTTTTATCTATTCTTCAACTAAATACCGATTTTTAATAAGAAAAACATACTAGTACCTTTAAAAATAGAATATTAATTTTAAAAAATACTACTGCTTGAAAAATACACGATTACTTTAAAAAATATTACCTTTATAGAACACAATTTTACCTTTAAAAACAGTAAAAATTGCTATAACGTTTAAATCACACTATCATTTTATCAAACACTATCACTCAAAAAGGCAATTGCCTTAAAACACTATTACCTTAAAAATGCACTACTACTTTTAAAAACACTATTGATCTTAAAAATCAATCTTACCTTTAAAACAAACTTTTAGCTTTAAAACATTATTACCTTTAAAACACATTATCACCTTTAAACACTACTAACTTAAAATATTAGCTTTAAATCACCCTATTACCTACAAAGACCACAATATTACCTTTAAATACTAATAAATTAATAAAAATTCATATCTCCATTAAATCACAATATTACTTTTTAAAAGACTTTTTCTCTTTAAAAACACACTTTACCCTTAATAAAAACGCTATTACCTTTAAAAAACTTATTAAACTTTAAAATCAATATTACATTTAAAAACGCCCTATTAATCTTAAAACACTGTTATCTCGTAGAATATACTATTACTTTTAAAACGCACTATTACCTTTAAAAACACTCTATTGCCACTAAAGAACACATTTTTACATTTTTAAACACTATTTCCTCTTAAAATACACTATTACCTTCAACATGCACTATTACCTTTATAAACACTATTAACTTTATAAATCCTTATTACCTTTAAAGAACACACTATTACCTTTAAATCACTATTAACTTTATAAATGCCTATTACCTTTAAAGAACACACTATTACCTTTAAATCACTATTAACTTTATAAATCCCTATTACCTTTAAAGAACACACTATTATTACCTTAAAAACACTATTAACTTTTTAAATCCTTATTACCTTTAGAAACACTGTTGCCTCCACACGGATCTCTCGAGAACACCCGATTCACATTCAAGCGTTCGCCCGAATTGAAGAGTTGAGAGTAGTCGAGGCGCAGCTGGAACAATACAATACAATATGGCTATTGACGGGTTGCCTGGACAAGAGCTTTGAGACTGGCTGCCTCCTTCCGCCTCCACGGAGATGGGCAGCGAACGGGAGACGGCGGAGGGACGGAGGAAATTTACGATCAATTTCTGCCTACGGTAAATAATATCCGACGCCGCCATAAACTCTGGCCGACTGCCCCCTCCCATCTGCTGCCAGCGCCGGTTGGATTGAACTTACGGGGAGGACAGATTGACGCCCACTAATTGGGAAATAAGTTATGGAGAGAGGGGGGTTACTCAAGAAAAGGGGTGCATAAGGAAGAGAGGAATTAATTTGAAAGACACCAGAAATTGAGGAAAGTGAAGGAAAGGGAAAAGGAAAGGTACGGGAAGTAACCTATTCCGCGGTCTTCCGGTATTTGTTCCTGAAATTTTAAAATATGCAATTCCGGCCCCAACAATTCAGGGTTAACTAGCTTTGCTACAACTGTATTTGAGGTAAGATTTTTTAACCAGTTTATTATTTCTATTTATTCTTTTTTCTTCTTTCATATTTTTCCCCATAAATTTAAAGCGCAATAGCGACGAGGACATGTCTCGGAAAAAGTTTGTAGGGGAAATTCGGCCAAAAAAAAAGTGCGAAGAGGCAGTAAAATGGGTGGAAGATTATAGCCAAAAATCCTCATGCGCGCATTGAGGCTGAGAGAGTGTACTGTTGGGGCAGGAAAGGCTGTTAAAATTATCCCCTTAATCTTTGTTTCTTTCTATGGTCATCTGGAGCCTTTTGCACCTGTTAACAGACTACTTAAACTCGGTCGATAATCCAATTGCAAATTTCCAGCGAAAGTGCACCTGTAAGACCCCATATAGGAAGGATTTGGATGACGTTTCCACTCTCACACATCTAAACTTAAACTACACTCCAGCTTAGTAAAATGAAGCTACGTCGCAACTCGATCAAACCTCGTGAAACAGATCTAAGTGGGGCAGATACTTCAAACTCTCCGATAACCTTTTTCTCTTTGCTTCCAGATAAATCTTTCCCTTCCCCCCCCCCTCCTTAATTCGGGGGTTATTTTAGTTAGAGATTCAAAATGGAGTATTAAAATTATCTTCCTATTAGTTTTGGACTTTATTCAGCTTGTTTAGAGTATTGTGCACTTGTTGACAAACCATTTCAATTCGGTCGCTAATCCCATTGCACATTTTGAGCGAAGGCGCTGATCGGCGTACAACCACGCCCCTTCCTCTCTTTTCTCACCTCACACAATCCACAGTTGAACCTGGAAGACCCCATCTCGGAGTGATTTGGAGTATGCCTCTCCTACCCCACCTCTACATTTAAACTACACCCCAGCCGAATAAAATATAGCTCGTAGCAACTCGCTCAAACGTCGTGAAACAATTCTAATTGGTGCAGGTACTTCAAACTCTCCGAGAGCCTTCTTCTACCTTAGTCTCAGCATAAATCCTCCCTTTTATCCCCTTAAGTTTCATATTTTTGTCTCATCATAAATCCTACCTTTCCCCCCTTAAGTTTCCTCTTTTTGTCTCATCATAAATCTTCCCTTTTCCCACTTAAATTTACTGTTTTTGTCTCATCATAAATCCTCCCTTTCCCCCCTAGTTTCCTCAATTTATCTATATCATAAATCCTTCCTTTCCCCACTTAAATTTCTATATTTGTCTCATCATAAATCTTCCCTTTCCTACCTTAATTTTCCTCCATTTGTCTCATCATAAATCCTCACTTTCCCCACTTAAATTTACTATTTCTATTTCATCGTAAATCCTACCTTTCCTACATTAAGTTTCCTTCATTTGTCTCATCATAAATCTTCCTTTTCCCCCCTTAAGTTTCCTCTTTTGTGTCATTATAAATCTTCTCTTCCCCCTTAAGTTTCCTATTTTTGTCTCGTCATAAATCCTCCCTTTCCCAACTTAAGTTTCGTCGATTTTTCTCATCATAAATCCCCCCCTTTCCCCCCTTAAGTTCCGTTTTTTTACCCATCATCAATCCTCCATTTTCACGCTTAAGTTTTCTTTTTTTGTCTCGTCATAAATCCTCCCTTTCACCCATTAAGTTTCTTCTTTTTGTTTCATCATAAATCCTTCTTTTCTCCCCTTTAAGTTTCCTCTTTACGTCTTATCATCAATCCTCCCTTTTCTCTCCCTCTTAAGTTTCTTCATTTTGTCTTTTTATAAATCCTTCCTATCCCACCTTAACTTTCCTCTTTTTCTCTCATCATAGATTCTCCTTTTCCCCAATTAAATTTCCTCCTTTTTGTCTCGTCATAAATCCTCCCTTTCCATCTTTAAGTTTCCTATTTTTGTCTCATAATAAATACTCCCTTTCCCACCTTATGTTTTCTCCTTTTGTCTCATCATAAATCTCCCATTCCCCCCCCTTGAGGTTCATATTTTTGTCTCATCATAAATCCCCCCTTTGCAACCTTAAGTTTCCACTTTTTCTTTCATCATAAATTCTCCTCTTCCACACTTAAATTTCCTCTATTTGTCTCATCACAAATCATCCCTTTCCCACCCTAGGTTTCCTCCTTTTGTCTCATAAAAAATCCTCTATTTCTCACTTAACTTTCCTCCCTTTGTCTCATCATAAATCCCACGTTTCCCCTCTTAAATTATTTCTTTTTGCCATATCATAAATCCTCCCTTTTCCCCTTAAGTTTCCTCTTTTTGTATCATCATAAATCTTCCCTTTCCTACCTTAAGCTTCCTCTTTTTCTCTCATCATAAATCCTCTATTTCTCCATTAAGTTTCCTCTTTTTGCCTCATCATAAATCCTCCTTTTCGTCCCTTAAGTTTCCTCTTTTTTATCATCATAAATCCTCCCTTTCTACCTTTAAGTTTCCTCTTTTTCTCTCACCATAAATCTTCCCTTTCCTCTCTTAAGTTTCCTCTTTTTGTATCATCATAAATCCTCCCTTTCTACCTTTAAGTTTCCTTTTTTCTCTCATCCTAAATCCCCCCTTTTTCCCTTTAGGTTCCCTCTTTTTCACTCATCATAAATCCTCCCTTACCCCCCTTATGTTTCCTCTTTTTTCCTTATCATAAATCCTCCCTTTCCCCCCTTAAGTTTCTTTTTTTTGTATCACCATAAATCCTCGCTTTCTACCTTTAAGTTTCTTCTTTTTCTCTCACCATAAATCTTCCCTTTCTTCTCTTAAGTTCCCTCTTTTATTTCATCATAAATCCCCCCTTTACCCTTTAAGTTCCCTCTTTTTATCTCATCATAAATCCTCCCTTTTCCCCTTTAAGTTCCCTCTCTTTGTTTAATCATAAATCTCCCTTTTATCTCCCTCTTAAGTTTCCTCTTTTTGTATCATCATAAATCCTCCCTTTCTACCTTTAAGTTTCCTCTTTTTCTCTCACCATAAATCTTTCCCTTTCCTCTCTTAAGTTTCCTCTTTTTCTCTCATCATAAATCCCCCATTTTCCCCTTTAAGTTCCCTCTCTTTGTTTCATCATAAATCCTCCCTTTTCTCTCCCTCTTAAGTTTCCTCTTTTTGTATTATCATGAATCCTCCCTTTCTACCTTTAAGTTTCCTTTTTTTTTCTCACCATAAATCTTCCCTTTCTTCTCTTAAGTTTCCTCTTTTCTCTCATCATAAATCCTCCCTTTTCCCCTTTAAGTTCCCTCTCTTTGTTCCATCATAAATCCTCCCTTTTCTCTCCTTCTTAAGTTTCCTTTATTTGTGCCAAGCGATTCAAACCCAGTCCCCTTAAGGCGCCAAAGCACGCGGGGCAAAGTAAGGGAAAATCCGCTTCATTTCAAACCGTTTTACGAGAATACTGTTTGTATCATTAATTCAAACGTCAAAACACAATTCAACCTCACTTACACATCGTAACAAACTCGCTTACTCTTTTCAAACATCCTAATTTTTCCTCTCTCTTGATTTAAGCAACTAAATTAACGACATAAACTCCGGAGCTAAAATCGCTTTGGAAAAGCTCTGCGCGCGACTCTATAAGTCACTGTCGCTCCGTAGGTCAGTCGGTCGGATGTTAACTGTTTTACTTTTCAATGAGCTTTCTGGCAATAACATCGTAACTATTGGGTCGATTCCCAACGAAATTTCAAACCCTTAAGTTGTTTAATATTCTCTATCGAATGATATAATTGCCAAGGTCATCTTAAGGTTAGTCCGGAAATTATTTGGCAATAACATCGTAACTATTCGGTCAATTCTAACGAAATTTCAAACTCTTCAGTTGTTTCACATTCACTTTCGAATGATATAATTGCCAAGGTCCTCCCAAGGTTAGTCCTGGAATTATTTAAAGTTTTGAAGGTCGTATGGTCATATGGTCATAAGTCAGAATAATTGAGAGCACGCGACTTAGGTCTGTTGACCTTGTCCAATCTACAAGTTAATTAAAGATGACCTCCCCCCCGCCCCTCTTTTATGTTCAACACAACATCTTCACAATTTACTATCAAATCAACCAAGTAGGTTGATTCGGCTTCTCAATTAAAGGTGTAAGAAAGGGGGGTTCGAACCGAGAGGACTTACTTCGGGTGTTCGGGCCAGATGGACATACTGAGTGTGTTGGGGCCGGAAAGGCAAACCTGACACCCACTTGTGCGTGTCAGGTTCTATAAAAAGGACATAAGGACCTCTAAGTACAAATTTTAACAGCTTTATTGAGGATGGTAATTTCAAGGACAGATATTATTATTATTTATATTATTATTACTATTATTATGTTAATTTTTATCATTATTTATGTTATTCTTAGAATTATTATTAACATTTTATGATAAAAATCCCCAGGCTTCCAACGTTATTATACGATTGATTCGCTTCATCGACGCGACCAGGTTTTAAATACAGGGATGGATGGTGTTACGAATACTTTCCATGGGAGATAAATTACGCCAACGATCGTCTGAGAAGTATGGCTGTGGCCAGCGAGAGGGATAGTGACCTTTAACCTGACAGAGGGAGCGAACAAGGAATTTTTTCGGGTCGATTCCCACCGAAGCCCAGCTCGATCCTAGTCTTTCTCACGTTTTTCTTCACACAAAAATTGGGTGGGACTAAAGAGTGAATATTGCCAGCAAGAAAAGGAAAGGCGTGATTTCAAGTTCTTTTGCCTTTACCAAGGATTAAAATGGCTCTTTTCTTTTAGCCTGGCTAATCGGTTTCCTATAATCTGCACCCAAAGGGTACCCACAATGGCGTCAGAGCAACCAAACACCCACTACTCTATCGGAGTGTTAGGCCAAAGGTTTTAGCGGAGGCGCATTTTGTAGTAGCTAAGCTTTGTTGGTTCGGTTTACTTCAATATACTATTGGCAAGTTCGTAGAGGGCGTTACAGGACCATCAACACGATATCTGTTTCCTAGGCGATACGATCCCCTCCTCGGGTAAAAGATAAAGAGAATAAATACTGGGATACGTCCTGGCCGGGTTTCAACTTCAGGAAGGACTCCAGATTCCGGAGCGATGTAGATAGAATGGATGGAGATAGAATTGTAAACATAATGGATCGAGATAGACTTGTGAAAAGAATGGATGGAGATAGACTTGTAAAGATAATGGATGGAGATAGACTTGTAAAGATAAATGGCGGACATTGACTTGTAAAGAGAATGGATGGAGATAGACTTTTGGAGAGAATGGATGGAGATAAACTTGTAAAGATAAGGGATGGAGATAGATTTGTGAAGAGAATGGTTGTAGATAAAAATGTAAAGATAATAGATAGATATGTACTTGTAAAGAGAATTGATGGAGATAGACTTGTAAAGATAATAGGCGAACATTGACTTGTAAAGAGAATGGATGGAGATAGACTTTTAAAGAGAATGAATGGAGATCGACTTGTGAAGACAATGGACGGAGCTAGACTTGTAAAGAGAAAGGATGAAAATAAGCTTTAAAGAGAATGGGTAGAGATAGACTTGTAAAGAAAATGAATGGAAATGTACTTGTAAAGAGAATAATTGGAGATAGACTTATAAAGAGAATGGATGCAGATAGACCTGTTAAAGTAAAGGATGGAGAAAGACTTGTAAAGAGATCGATGGATATTGACTTGTAAAGAGAATGGATGGAGATATACTCGTAAAGAGTATGGATGGAGAAAGAGTGCAATGAGAAAGGATGGAAATGAACTTGTTACTAAAATGTATGTAGATAGATTTGTAAAGATAATGGCGCAGATAGACTTATAAAGAGACTGGACGGATATAGAATTGTAAGGAGAATGAATGAAAATAGACTGTAAAGAAAATTTATGGAGATAGATTTGTAAAGATAATGGACGGAGCTAGACTTCGAAAGAGACTAGACGGATATAGACTTGTAATGAGAATGAATGAAAATAGACTGTACAGAGAATGGATGGAGATAGACTTGTAAAGGGACAAGATAGAGATGGACTTCTAAAAACAATGGAAATAGAAGGACTTGTAAAGAGAATAACTAGAGATTGATTTGTAAAGGGGCTGGATAGAGATTAACTTGTAAAAAGAATGGAGGTAGCTAGACTCGTAACGTGAACGGATGGAGATAGGCTTGTGAACAGAATGAATGAAAATAGACTGGTAAAGAAAATGGACGGATATATACTTCTAAAGACAATAGATGGAATTAGACTGTAAAAAGAGTGGATGGAGATAGACTTGTAAAGAGAATTCATGGAAATAGACTTGTAAAGACACTGGGTGAAAATGGACCTTAAAAAGTAATTAATGTAGATAGACTTCTAAAGAGAATGGATAGAGATTGACTTTTAAAGAAAATGAATGAAGATCGACTGGTGAAGAGAAGGGATAGAGATAGAATCGCAGAGAGAATGAATGGAAAAAGCCTTGTAAAGAGACTTGATGGAGATGGACTAGTAAACTGAATAGATGTAGAAAGACTTGCAAAGAGAATAAATGGAGATATAATGATAAAGAGAATGGATGGAGATATACTGGTCAAGAGATTGAATGGGAATAGACTTGTAAAGATAATGGATGTAGATAGACTTGTAAAGAGAATTGATATAGATAAACTTGTATAGAGATAGACTCGTAAAATTATTTTCGGATATAGTCTTGTAAAGAGAATAGCTTTAGATAGAATTGTTTAGACAATGGACGGTGATAGACTTAGTCAAAGAATGGATGGAGATAGACTTAAAAAGAATGGATGGAAATAGATTTGTAAATAGAATGGATGGACATAGACTTGTAAATAGAATGTATGGAGATAGATTTGTAAATAGAATGAAGGGAGATATACTTCTAAAGACTATAGATGGAGATAGACTTCTCCTGTAGTTGGCTCCCACAACAGAGCAATGCGTCGTAGAATCTGTTCGCGTAGTGTGTCTGCGATATAAAGGAATTTGAGCGATTGAAATTGTCAAGGACTAACCTGATGAGGTATGGGGACCTATCCGGCGAAGTTGCTGGCTGATTCTCGTTTTCTTCTCCCTGCTCGGTTGGGTCTTGAACAATGATGTCTCGAGAAGTTTGAGACCGCTTCGATTTTCAGGCCGATATATATATATATATATATATATATATATATCGTCTTCCACAAAAAAAGCATAATGAAAGACGCCGCAATGGACACCGAAGTAGATTTCGTAACTTTTTCTAGACATAAAAAGAACGATGGATTGGACATTTTTTAAGCAACTTTATGATAATAAATGCATAGAAAATACTAAATTGAACAATATTTTTTAGGTGTATTTAAACTTCTCATCTAAACTGAAAATGTAGTGGTGGAGTTTGGACTTCTTGGTGATATGTATCCGATGACACGTCTCTTGCTCATCCTTGAAAACGCGTAGGCCACCAGCAAAGGAGGGTATCGGTCGTTCCTAGAAGTTGGTTTTTGGACACATTTTTGTACCATTCTATGCGGTTAAAATAGCAATGGTTTGCATCCCGAAACTTTATTTGGGTCATGCTTGTCGTCGCAGTGTACGGAGTCCTTTCCACCCACACGTGAGGTCACGCTAGATCTTGCAATAGTAAAGTAAAGTGCACTACTGTACGCGGTGATTGACAATTTTACTTATTCTCTGTTCAAATTTAGACTCATTGTCAAATGTCTATGGTGTTAAGTGCGGCGAAGCAGGTCTATGGGTAGCTGGCGCAATGTAGCCAGCTAAAACCAATGCTACCAAAGGTAGTTGAGGTTACTGAGTTCAAATATGATATAAGTTGACCACCAGCTCGCGCCACCTAGTGATTAGAGGGGCTAAATCGGCGATTTTCGCCACAGGTCAACTAGATCATGTCCGTATAGTGTACATCGTATAGTGTACACGAGTACGAATAAGATCATAATGGTACTCGGATAATTTGAAATGGTTTACTTTACTTTACGTTTCAAGCCATCATTCTCACTTGTTAGCTGTTCAAAGGGTCTCGCCGCAGCATATAGTATACGAATAGATTATACATATTCTCTAGTGAATGCTCCTAGTCCCTAGGTAAAGGGTAAAAATTTATTTTGATGAGAGTCAAGCGGCAGATTTTTAAGCCGAATCCAGGAAAAACGTAATGGGAAAAGTCACTTTGACCTCTCCTGTTCCCGCTTGCCTTTAACCTCTCCTTAAATGCTTTGTTTCATTACTTTTTTTTACTTTAAAAACTAAATAAATCTCTTTTTTAACATTTATGTAATGCTATGATATATAATTATAATATCAGTTATACAAAAGTCATGCATTGTGAATTAATACATGATTTATTAGCATTTTGTATTACTTTGTTTATGGCATTTAAATAAAATGACCTTGAGTAAGCCCTGTAGGTTTGATTAGTACTTGTAGGTCCATGTGAATTTTTTAGTAAGCTGTGTAGGTTTGGTAACCTCACCTGACTTAACTATCCTTAGTTTTAGCATAATTCGTCCAATTCATCTAAGTATTATCACAAATAATACGCCTGACCTTATAAAAGTATGGGAGCTTGCAAGACTAACGGTCCCAATTGGGCCATTTGAAAAATAGGGACGCGGACTTATGCACATTTTAAGAATGAATCTCCTGAAATAGAAAATATGAAAGTAAAATAATTTATTGATCAATGATAAAAAAGTAAAATAATATAGCGATGGTTTACACCCGCGAAACTGCATCGCGCCAATCTGGAAAAAGCTCTCCATTCAACCAAAAGAGGGGCTGTATTTAGGAGACCGCTCTAACGGCCCTAAAATGAACGATGTCATTTGGTTATTTTAGAAACCACCCTTGTCGTAAGAGGACAAGTGATCGTTTAGACCTACCTGTGTTGGGTGTGTTATATATACCTAATGAATGGGTCAAGATGGCTGTGGTTGACCATAAAGGAGGGCATATTGAACCATTCATTAAAATTTAAATTTACTTGAAAATTTTGAACTTTTTTAAAGGTTGCAATTTGGAAAATAAAAAAACTGTTTATACATTATTTTTTCAAAGGTTTATTAACTCATTAAATGACTTTAAGACGATTTTACAAAGAATAAGTGTTTTTAGAGGAAGAATTCAACTCTCATTTGTTTTTTATTTCATGTTTTTAGCTGCAATGGTTATTAAGATATTGCTTCTCAAAAAGGGTCCACTTTTTTGAGGGGGGGGGGACCACCCTCTATACAAGGAAACCGGTTCACAAGTGGATTCTGGTCAGCCGAAATTCTTCAGGTCGGTTATACTGACGGGGATCTTGTCCTTAAGTTGTATCCCCATAATCATGTGATGAATATTCCCCCCCAAATCATTTATATGAATAATTTCCCGTAAGTGAGGGGGGAGGGGATGGGGATCTTCATATGACCTGTTCTGGTTAGAAGTTCATAAAGGTTACCAGTTCTCATTCATTCATTTAAAATGTCCTCGTTGTTCTTACTTTATTCAGGAAGGTACATAATCTTAAAAATATCGGAGGGTTTCTCAATTAGTAATTACGATACGGAAAATTCGTACAACTGAACAATTAGCCCCCCTCCCCCCAAAATGACCCCCTACCCCCCAAAACGAAGCGAGCTAACTCAGGGTGATCCAAATGTGTTCAAAATGTACTCCCTCCCTCTTTGAGGTGTTTCATAAAACACTGTCTATAGTGACATTTATAAAAAAACAACAAAAAAATGTAATTGTTATTGCAATTGTTTATACCCCGTAGTAGTGGTCAGTTACAATTATTCAAAACCACCACAAGGAAAATGAAAGCAGATTCCGAACACTGAATGAATGGTAAAATTGGGGAAAGCGTCAATACACGGATTCAAAAATGTTTCTTGAGGTGATTTTTTTTCCCATCCTACTTGGGGTTTGGGGACAGGGGGCCGGCCGCCCGCCTGGTTACAATTTAAGTTGTATTTCGTGTTTATGTTCATTCATTGAAAATATATTTGTAAATAAAAACAAAAGCGCTCGGAATCTGTTTTCCCGAACTCTTGTGGATGTTTTATACACATATCTACATGTGTACAAAGATCCCTACAAGTTGACGCCCTCCGAAAACAGGCCCCAACTTCGATACGTTAGGTTAGGTTAGAAATGAAGCCTATTGAAATGTGGGGCTCGTTATGGAAGGGGAGGGGCACCCTGTTTAAGTCCTAGAGCTAGCCGTGAGGGATCTTGGGGGATCTGGGTCCTTAATTCTCTCCTACACCATCCCCTCAAACTCCTCATTTAATCGAGACTCGGAGTTTATTTCCCCACAGATGACAGCTGCAGCCTTACTTAAACAAATCAGGTTACACACGAACGGTCCCTGTTTCAGGTGCCATTGAGGGCCATTGAAAACCCCCCTCCTCCCCCATTCTCACAGTACCCACTATGAGAAACATGTTTCACTTTTTTCCCTCGTTTCCTACGCAACTTTCTCTCCCACACCTCCTTACCCCTTCCCTCCATACACAGACTTCTTTTTCTCTCCCCTACACCTCTCGCCATCACTACTCGACTCATTGTCATCCACCTCAACCTTTGGGAATCACCTTTTATCACTCTGCTCATTTCTCCGTCTGTATGTGTAGGAGAGCATGGCGATGTAAGTTTGGTTAATTCCATGTTTCCGTTATGTTTTGGGAATTTTTGAATTAAATCGATGTTTAGTGGGTCAAAGGGTTTTCAGTCTACGAATGTCAATCCTGAATAGTCTGTAGAACTTCGTAAGTACTCTAGTTACCGTCTGAAATTCCTTTGTTCGGGTGGCTGATTACAGCCAAGTGTTTGTGTTAGTGTTGGTCATAACTTTGTAAATGCTTTGTACGTTGCTTATTTAGAGATTTATGGTTTTTTTGCCATTTTAGTCTTCTGTATTGTCGTTTTTTATAAAACAAAATAGGTATGACAACAGGATTGAACCATGCCGTTGGAATCCTAGTTATTCTTAAACACTTCGTAGATACACAAGTTAATAGGTCAGCAAGTTCACCCAAAGCCTTATAAGTTTGATTGTTCCAACCCTCTATAATGGCTTTACCATTTTTCATGCTATTAAAGGCGTGCAGAATTCTTCAAAAATTTCAATTATCTTTTCTCCGCTTGGAATTTTACTCCAGTGTTTAATCCTAAACCTTATAATTTGCTCTGTTTTTTTTTTAGTTTTTCATCAGATTTGTATTCTCTGTACAAAGTTCTACATTGAGTTGTTTATTAATAAGCATTTTAAATGAGTATATTCGATCCTTTCTTTAATTGTTTCATCGCGTCTAATTTTTTGCTTTTTGTATAAAGATGGTTTTGTAACTTCAATTATTATGCTGTTATTGAATCTTTTCTTATCATTTTATAAAAAGTGCAGGTCGTAAAATAGTCTTAGTGTTGCAATTTTCTAATAGTGAAATTTGTAAGATATTTATTGACCTTGTGTCAAGTTTCCGTGAATTTGTTTTCATTATCCTCAGTTTTGCTTTCTTGTGTTTTGGATCTACTTCGATTTTGCATACAAGTAATCCGTAGTGTCATCGCCTGTCGAACGACATTATAGCTGAGAATTCCTTAATGAAAAGTTTCCTGAAGAAGATTAGGGAATTGCTATAGTTCTTTTGTGTGTGTTCTATTTGGTCCCATATACGGTCGTATGCTGTTTTGTCTCATTTGCAAGAAGTTCGAAATGTATAGCTTTGCTCCATCTGTAAATTGTACCGATATGTTTCCGATTTCACTCCACTCGTATATGGTGAATGTTCCGACCGATCCACCATTGTATCTTTATTGTCCAATATTGCACTGAGGTCCCCATAACCATCTTAAACTAACTCGTACGACTGAAGAGGGTATGGTAAACTTCATACTTAAATATATATATATATATATATATATATATATATATATATATATATATATATATATATATATATATATATATATATATATATATATCAGTGGTGACTCCGGCACTCGGGTTGTTTGGGCTTAGCCCGAGTATAAATTTAGCAAGGTAAACGTGTATTTGCAAGCTGACTTAATTTCTGCCAACGCTGACTTCAAATAAGTAATTGCAGCGCCTTTATTTAAGCCTGGTCGCAGTTCATATATTTTCGTTCAGCGTCTGGTGGTCGTCATAGAGGTGCCGCGTGTCAAAAAGTATCATTCGTAGCAGACGTTCTCTCGACATCGTTCACACGCGATTGATTCGGGCTTAGAAGTTACAGCCCGAGTTGTTATTTATAATCGTAAACATTAAAAGCAATTAAAATTCGATCTTCTCTTGAAACAATAGATTATTATAGAGATTAGGATTTAAATTCCAATCTATAAAAGGTTTCCGTTCTACAATATTCTCAGAGGAACGAAAATTATCCAGCAACTCGGGCTAATACGAACGAGTCTGGTAGGTGTAAAAGACTAACAGGCATCTCTTGTCAAGAGTACAGTAAAGGCGACAGTCAAATCGGTCTCTGGCTAATGTTTGCTGTGCACGCCGCTGTCGTAATTTGATTGTTGTTATTCTGTGCGTCTGTGTGTAAAGATCAGTTGTGTTTTGCAGGGCTGCTCTATTTTTACCCTTAACTTAGAAAAGGGAGAAATACATAGTGCTAGATATAAAAAATAAGCCATTTGTGGCCAGAAATATTGCATTTTGAACGACTAGGACAAGAAGAAGGAGCTGCATGACGGATATTATACGAGTTCGCCATCAAACTAAGACGACTGGAGTTCATATATAAACAAAGTGAGTATTTTTTATAGTAAAACTATATTTCTGTCTTAGTGCTAAATTATTTTATCAGTGCACATATAAGTCTGCGGTGTGTATTACGTCTCTTACCTTATTTTATACATGTGTCTTATGCGAAAGCTGTGATGAGCACGAGTGACACTGATGACGGTGAGTCGCCTCTGATTATATATATATATATATATATATATATATATATATATATATATATATATATATATATATATATATATATATATATATATATATACTTATATATATATATATATATATATATATATATATATATATATATATATATATATATATATATATATGTGGTGAAGTGGACACGGACCGTACAAAAGGCCATTTTTGTTTGCTAGGTAAGTTTTTTGATAGTTTACGTCTCTGATGTAATTTTTCCATGGTGAATATGATCATTGTGAAGGAAAATGAATGTGATTTGATAACGGCGACCAGCGTGAGGATTTCTGTGTTTACAGTTTACATGAAAGGCGCGTAGTACACGGTAAGTACAAAATTTGGAAATTCGTGAAAATTATACAAATAAATATTTCGTTTTTAAACTACTGTATGTTGATCACGTAACATTGTTTTGTGTTTTGAATATGAAAAGGCGACCCAAAAATGAATATAAATACAAGATATCAGATTGCAAATTTGATAATTTTAAGTGGTAAATGATGATATTTTTGTTTAGCTATATATATAGCCTAGTCCTATAACATGCTAATAGGATCTTTCCTTAATAGGCTAGAATTGCTTAAATAATCGTATTGTAGGCTAGTAAGCTAATCTTCATTCTCTTTTTTTTAATTTATCATTTTGTAGGCCATTTTGTATTCAATTTTGTGATTTTCAATTTTTCAGTTGAATTATTGCATTAAGATGGGGATTTTACATTGCCTAATTATGAGGCTATTAATAAATTTATCTAATGATAAACAATGAGGGCTGTGCATTCCTTGCTAAAAAATGTTTTAGAAAATTAGGAAATTTATTATTTTTTTATCTTATTTTTTGATACTTTTGTAAAAATGTAAAATAACAATTCTAACCATTTTTTATATCACTTCATGATATTTCACGATATTCGTGCCCTACATGGTCACGATCCGTACAAAAACTTTTTTACAAAATGACCCCATAAATCGGAACTAGTAAACATAC
Source organism: Ceratothoa steindachneri (assembly GCA_963969495.1). Lineage (NCBI taxonomy): Eukaryota > Metazoa > Arthropoda > Malacostraca > Isopoda > Cymothoidae > Ceratothoa > Ceratothoa steindachneri. Next base: position 52,428 of record CAXAKS010000201.1, on the reverse strand, counting down.
TTCAAAGTTTTTATGTGGCAAACAAAGGTATTTATGTGAGCTACCTGTAGGGCCATTTGGATTTCTACTAACTTTTAAACTTTAGTTTTGATGACCCCAAAACTACTAGCAGTACGATTCGTGTCAACCTAATATATATATATATATATATATATATATATATATATATATATATATATATATATATATATATATATATATATATATGGATATGGGAAACTCACAAAGTAGCGCGTGAGTAAAGCAAAAATGCAAAAAATCACATAGGAAAATGAAAGGCGGATTCCAAATACTTTCAAACTTGTTTAGTTCATTATCAAAGAATAACGAAAATCTTTCACAAAGGTGGTATATATATATATGTGTCCAACACAAGAGTAATGCCCCGCTCATGTACAACGAAAAGACACAAAATAGAAAAATAATATCAAAGACGGGTGTGAAGTATAAAACCAAATAGATAAGGTCTACTTCCGGAAAATTCCAACCTGTGCGCAAATAATGTAGACATTTTTGTGACTAAACTAAGTACATACATACCCGATTGTGAATACATAAAAATAGACAAAAGAGACATAACTAAATTAATAAATCAAAGGGCTAAGATTTTAAATGGACAATTTTGTTATAAATAAGCTTTTACTAACAGGGTCTAGTTTAAAGAGACCAGAGGATATATTAAAATTAGAGAGGAATTAATGAATGAATATTCGGCAATATTTCTTTGAATAAAGTCATCAGATGTGTAAATAAATTTAGCCGAATTCCAATTGATAGGGAGACGGTTTTCAGATTAATGGACAAAGAAAGCACTACTCCCTCCCCCCTCCTTGATAATGAACTCAACAAGTTCGAAAGTACTTAGAATCCGCCTTTCATATATATATATATATATATATATATATATATATATATATATATATATATATATATATATATATATATATATATATATATATATATATATATATATATATATATTTATATATATATATTTATATATATATATATATATTTGCAAAAAATACCACAGGAAAATGAAAGGCGGATTCTAAGTACTTTCGAACTTGTTGAGTTCATTATATATATATATATGTTGTGAACATCTGTCTATTTCTCTTCCTCTCTCCTGCCAAATTGCGGTAGAAAGAGAGGGGTGGGGGTAGGGGGAGTTCAGGGAGTCAGAGAGAGGACTGCCCTTCTATGGTATGGGTATCATGATGGGAGGGCGCGATCGCCTCCCTAATCGCCGAACGGGGCAGTGATTAATATACTCCTGAATCTCTCAAACGGTTTTCTTCCCATAAATCGACCTTGAATTACGCCCATATATATTAGCCCAACGCGGCTTAAAATCACGATTAATAGTAAAAGAAACTAAGGAGAGAGAGAGGGGGGGGGAGGGTAGAGCAAATTCATCCTATAAAAGGTAAAGATGGATTGAAGACGACCCTCAATTTTGTACTAAGGATGTTAATGATAATAATCACAAGAGCAAAACCAGAGCAACTCGAAGAATTATACAGAATATGCATGTAACTGGAAAGAAGCGACCATTATTCGGGGTAAAGTCATACATAATTGATTGTTGATGGTATAGGGAAGACCTTAGATCACCAGGTTTCCCTTTCTTGGGTAGTGAGTAAAGCCCCCTCCTTATGGTCAGGGGGTTTATGATCATGGTAACCCTCTTTAAGAAGAGCGCTATCATATTCCTCACTCAATTTCCACATAATTACCACTTAGTTTATAAGTAATAAAAATAAGGGTAATTTTTACCACTTATTAATAGTGATTCCGGCCAATAGATTGGTAGCCTTGACCTATACATTTGAAGTCCAGTGACTTACCACTAGACCACATGTCGTTACCACACGTCAAGGATTTAAGATTAAGCCGTAATTGGGAATTATATTGGGCAAATGCCACAATCTTCTCTGGTTGGAAATTCTGGTGTACAATTGTGGTTTCTGCAAGAGGGTTGTAATGGTTGCAGAAATAGGGGTGCAGGTTCGAGAGCAATGTGCCCTCTTAGTACTTAAATTCGCAAGATATTACAGTAGTACAAAATAGCTTTGCAGGTGCATTTTCACAAGCCCTAACTTCTCAACTTCTGTTACGAGCCTCTTTACTAAAGCATTCTGGCAAATGTGACCTCGGTAATTTTCACTCGAGTGAGAGAGAGAGAGCACGAAAGAAAGAGTAAGTGAGAGAGAGACTTCAATAGGGATAAGGAGGAAGAGATAGAGAGAGAGGGATATATATATATATATATATATATATATATATATATATATATATATATATATATATATATAGAGAGAGAGAGAGAGAGAGAGAGAGAGAGAGAGAGAGAGAAAGAGAGAGTAATAAAGAGAGAGAAAGAGGGGAGTGTGAGGGAGAGTGAGAGAGATAGGTTGAGAAGGAGATAGATTGAAAGAGAAAGAGAAGGAAGAGAGAAGAACGATAGGAAGAGAGAAAAAATGAGAGAGAAAGAAAGATGAAACAGAGACAGACACATGCAAACGATTACGATTAAACATTGAAGAACAAAAGATCACTCTAAGTTACCTTAAAGATAATACAACATTACACCCAATGGTCACGATTATGACGCACCATAATAACCATCTTATGAGAACCGAAAAGCGCACCATACATCCCCAAATAATCGAGTACGGTACTTAAGACCCTAAAATAAGTAATTATATATTAAAAACGCAAGAATATTTTCACATCCTCATTTTGTACACTCAATGAAGCCATAAATGTATTAAATCCCAAAGAATAAAAGAAAGAGGGAAAAAGTCCCACCGATGACCTGCGGCGTTTTGTGATAAGATCACTAATGGTTATTGCATTGATGGTTTGCCATGGTTCAAATCACTTACAAGTGAGACTTTGAATGGCTAAATGAGGCTTCTGCCACAAGATGGCGGCACTCAGCGCTAAATCCGATGTAAGATTTTAGATCTCCAGGGTGAATAACCCTATGTCCCGTGGTCATATGGGTCATTTCATGGCTCTAATTGTGTACAATTAAACTTTACTCCTTTTGAAAATTGAACTATATTTTTCTTAAAAAAACGACGCCTAGACCTGGCGCTTCGCCGCAGGTAAAAACACTCATAAGAATAAACAAAGTCAACAGACCTAAGTCGCGTGCTCTCAATTATTCTGCGTTATAACCTTATGACCATCTGACCTTACGACCTTCGAAACTTTCAACAAGTGAGGCAATCCAACCCATAGTTAGTTGTATTTTAATAACTCCTGTACTAACTTTGGGAAGACCTTGACATTTATATCATTCGAAAGAGAATGCAAAATGGTTACCATCCGACCGACGACCTACGGACCGGCATAGTAACTTATAGAGTCGCGACTAAAAACATTATTATTACCAACCAAGAGTAAGAAGTAGAGAGGGTTTGGTATTATTTCTGTTATAGTAGTGAGATCGAATGGTGAAGGATGGTAGGTTTATACTACTTTAATTAGTAAAGGCAGATACGAGGTCCCAAAAGGCAAATTTCGAAGAAGCGAAAAGGGTTGGGTGGGATAGAGAGATAAAAGAGTCAGGAAAAGAGCTCATGCTAGCCGAGTGGATACAGCGTTGGCCTCCCAACGTCGCGGTACCAGGTTCGATCCCGAATCCCGGCATAAGCGGACACAAACGTCAGCGCACGGAGAGACCTGACTACCGACTGATGGACGCGCTGTGCTCACCCTGTTTTCGGGTGGGTAGATCTTACACCTCTCACCTCATACATGGCCAATCACAACACTGGTTTCTCTCCTATCCCGTCTTCACAGCATAATACACACACACACTCTTTCCAAAGAATCCTGCCGATGGGTATCTATATCCACGTACTTCTGACGCGGAACAGGTCCCTCTGCCCCGAGGGGACGAAGGCTTCCACCTCAACGCTGCTTGGTGTCAAAACACTTCTTGGCACCTCTCCCCAAAAGAGGACTGGCTCCTGGGGCTCTCGGGCTGACCAGCGATTGTCATACTGACCTTATATAAATTTCATTATCCAGTCGGGGATCCTCCTATTATCATGGAAGGATTGGCGTAGACTAAATAACTAACTAAGAGTGAGGTAAAATTGGCCTTTAGGGCTCAAGCGACCTTCAACTTCACTGTCGGCTCTCCACTCTAACCTGGTCCCTCAGGCCAGTCTGAGAGAAAACGCCGCCTCACTGTGGTAACGTTGACAGGGGTCTGCAGCACAGGCTACAATGATCAAACCTTTCTTCCTTACTCTCCCAAGTGTTAAGAGTGAGCATAGGTCATCTTCTCCTAGGGAGCAATTAACAACTGGTATGCCTCAATGTAATAAAATTTGATTTAATTACTAACTGACTTACTTCAATATCCAAACGCCCCTTCTAGTAATCAGAGTACCCCAAGATGAAGGCAGCTTTTCGATTTACTAAATTACTAAAGACCAGAATAAGATTCTTCCTTGAATTCTCATGCTGGAGAATTGCACGTTACCTATTGGAGATCCTTGGCCTTACGTATGGTGAGTAATTAAGCCTCTCTGCCTGCTTCCCCCCTGAGCCAGTAACTACTAGTGGACAATGGTGGACATATTTCAGTTGGTTCGGTTGGAATTGTTTTGTCACTGAAATGAAATGAGATGAAAGAGAAAGTGGGCAAGAAAAATATCCAGATCGCCCCCTTCCCCTCTGTCTCCCACCTTAGCATTCTTTGGAGTGGCCAGAGCTGGAGGAGGGGGCGGTACTCCCTTGCCCATCAAGCTTGTCCTTGATAACTCCTTGCCATCTATGTTTATTGTTAACGCAAATGGACACAGTAGACATTTTTATGATGCTCTTGTCGCATACTTTATTGCTGAAAAGGGGCGTTTTTTCCCCACTCAGTAGACTTGAAAATAGCTGAACCCTGTGCTTGTTCCTCGGCAAGAGGTAGCGTATGAGGAATCCACTTAACCATAGATATGTAACCAGATACATTTCACGTTCTGGTAACCTGGAGTAGAACCATATGAAAGAAAAAAAGTGTACATTTATTAGAGCAAAGAAATACCAGAGTAAACTTTGAACTTAAATACTTTATTTTTATGTAAGAACTTTTTATAAAATCTCTAAAGTATTTTTTTTAAATTACTGAAATTTTTTTTGAAATTCCGTTACCACTAAAAAGAGCTGAGATACATCCCATGTCAAACGATAATTGTCAAAGCATAGAAATATATCAGTACTCCATGAAGACCCTAATATTTACCTATTGTTCCTTAAAATTCATTAAAAATATTACAAACTTTACTTAATTTTATTTACTATTATAATCCACTTCATAGATTTTTTCTCTCACAATCAGTCATTAAGTTCGTAATTGCCATCCTAAATTCTTTTCCATTTCGATTATTTTTTGTCCTTTTCTTCCATGGATTGGGGTCTTTTTCTCTTGTTAGTTATCGTTAGATTATATTTTGTCTCCTTATAAACTTTTAATAACATTCAGGACTCCCTAGGTCTTAAAAACTACTCAGTTCTTTTCAAATCTCTCCAAACTTCTTTAAGTTGGAGGTTGGAGATGTTTCAACCTACTAAAAACTACTGAAATAACTCCAAATCTCTCAAAACTTTTTATAATTCCTCGCAAACTATGTAAAACTCTATCATAACTCTCCACTTCCCCAAACACCACAGAATCTCTCTAAATCTACTCAAATTACTGCAGTTTTCTTCACTTTTATACCATTCGAACCATATAGTAATCAAACCACATAATTTTAACCATATATTTTTAAGTAATTTCAGTCTTGTCTTAAGCTATAACAATATTTTATTAGTAACTAAAATAAACAAAAAAGATGAAAGCATCTCCTCCGAAAACTTTATAAAAACAGGTTGTGGGGAAATTAGAAACGTCATTAGAACTCAAAATATCTGAAGCAGAAAGGCGTAGATCTTACGTGAATATCCTCGCAGTATGAATAAATTCCTTTGATGTGGTGTAATTTATCCTCATACAATCCCAATACTCGTTCATCGTTTCTATAACAAAGATCGATACGGAGATATCTACAATACAACGGCCATTTTGGTAGTTATTAATATTTAGTACATCGGGAATAAAAGCAACAGAAAATATTAGTAATATTGACAACTGCAATCATCAGAACAAAAGGCACAAATCCTACACACTAAAAAAGGCAAATAAAAACATTTGGCCACGTAATTCATGTTAATTTCGTTCAAAATTCTTCTTCTTATTATTATTATTATTACTTGAAGATTAACGCTCACCTAATTTCAGTGGCGTCTCTAAAAGTAGGTCAAACGGTTTTGAGCGCCTCTCTTAATTGCCCCCTCTTCAAATACACATCCTGGTAAAACCGGTGGGAACAAAGATTTAGCGTTTCGCAACCTGTTGTCGGGGCTGGTTGCGGGTAGTACCTAACAGGTAAATGTGGGGCACGTACCCGGGAAGACGGGGAGGTGAAATGTGTGTGTGGGGATGGGGGGTAAGACAAAGGAACAATGACAATAACAATGCGATTTTGCTGAGACAAAGAAGAAATGGTCGTAGAATTGTGTTGGAAGTCAAGACAGGAGGGAAAAGAGGAAAAGGGAAATATAATGGATGAAAAATAGAATAGAGGAAATAGGAGGGAATACAAATGTGAAAAAATGGATTAAAAAGGACTCTTAAATAGGACTAAGAATCTCAAAACCATATTTATTCTGATAAAGACAATTTGGGGAACGGTACGCGTTTTGCCACCAATCTGTACCGATATAAGGTGCCTTTCAATTTTCTGTGGGGTATTAACGCTTAATGTTGGATCCAGACCATTGCTATCTACAGTCTTTAGCAGGGGTTGTGAAGTCCACATGATGATGAACTCTATCCTGCAGCTAACCACCCCCCAAGTTGCTTAACCTCGCTGAAATCGGAAGTAGCCTTTCCAGTCCATTAGAACACACCCTGAAAAGGACAGGGACTACTAAACCAGATTATGGATGAGGATGATAGAATCCTTGCAATTGAATTGTAAATAACAAGGACTGGTACAACTACTTCTATGCTGAAGTAGCTGCAACAGGAACAATGCTGACAAGGACAACTTAAAACAGGAACAACGATTACAAAGATAGCTGAACCAGAGTGTTCATGACAAGGAATTCTCCAACAGGATTGAAGGGACAAAGCCTGCTACTAGACGAGCGGGAATGGTAAGCACTATTACAACATGATGACGGTAAAATAACAACCTCTGACCCCCACTTTATTGGACACCACGTGCGATTGTACCCCGCCATGGAAAACGTCACTTCCTGTTCGGGAACATTCGAGAAGTTTCGACTCCTGAGCACATTGGGGAAATATCCACAATCCTGTGAAATCGCCCACCCCCTCCCGGGGGACGAGGCGAGAAAGAGCCGCTGTGTTTCGAGCCTTGCTGTTAAATGATGAATCGACTGCGCCTCTGGATTAAGATGTTTGGAGATTGTGAATCTTTTCTCCAATTCCCCCCCTCGCCTACAGAATCGCCCATGCAAATACTCTGTTTTGACTGGAGATCGAGGAGTCCTGTACGCACCACAAGGTCGTCCTCATCGTCTCGTCGAAGTCCCGTGATCGTTCATCCGACAAGCAAGACTTTCTCAGCCGTGATTATACCCCAGTCAATTAGTAGCTTCTGTGAACGGCAAGCCTTTGAATTTGCGCAATAGTTTTCCTTCGTTTAATCGAACCAAAGAAAATCTCCATCGATTACCTTTGAGGAAAAGAAGTTTCCTCTTCCAGCGGAATTACGAGAATTCCCACATTTCCCGTTGAACCTCATCTTTGAAGATTGGCTATCTCCATTGGAAGGTTGGTTCGGATCGTGCCTGACTTGCCTCATTCGGACCGTGCCCCACTTGCCTCATTGAAACGTTCCCCGCTCACCTCATCGCAAGAAAGACCATCCTCGAAGTCACTGACCCATAAGACTGAAACTCCCTCCATTGTTAGTATTGTTAAGTCTCCCCTTTTTATCTGACCCTAGTAACGCTAATCAATTAATTTTATTTGAGCATCCCTCCTCACAATAATTATCGAGAGACTATTTCAATTTAAATACTCCCCTTATGCCATTTTTTTAATTTTTATTTTGATGTTTGTGAATAAAATTATATTTTTATTCATTCACCTTTAACTAACCTTGAACGATACTCTCGGCCTATTCAAGTAAATCTCGCCAACCATTTATGCACTCTGTTTGATTATTAAGGATTTGAAACTCAACGCCTCAAGTTTGACCTACTAGTCGGTCGTTAATCCCTGCGAACAGTTCTTAAAAGGTTCGCGTTGCAGTAGGTGATTAAGTCACCCCCTACATAATATAGCAGTAGTGTTTGGTATAGAGTGGTGTACTACGACAATGACAAAACTGTTACGTCACTAACTCTTATCAAACCCACAATAATTACAGGGATTCGGTTGAGTCCATTACCAGACCTCAAGATAATGACACCACACCCAAGATCAATATTACTTCCATTACTGAAGAAAATTCGAATCAAGTAAAGATAAGCCATCTTAAAAAGAAAAGGATGGCTCTTCTTTACTAGGTCAAATTAGAGATGAGTTATCTCTGCTAGTTTTTAAGGGAGCTACATTGTGTTTAATGATATTTCCTTATGATATTATACTGGTTGGAAGCACGAAGTGTAGACTGATATTTAATTATTTTCAGAACGCAATGTAATATTACAGAGTACTTAGACCGTCCTTGGCGTCGATGATACGACTAAGTCTAAGTATGATCTTGAGCGCAAGTGGCACGCAGAGTTTCAGCTCACATTTCATATCAGTAATTTTTCCCTTTTGAACTTCAGAGCTTCGATACGTTTATAAAATTTGGTAGAAGACAAAAAATTCGGTCCATTCGATTCAAATCTGGCGAACCAAAACAACTTAAAATTTTCCTGGCACCAGTCTTACACTTTGGGGGCTATGTGTGAGGTTATTTCATCTTCTTACGTGGTTATACCGTCATTTCCTATGGTGTCGTCTACACAAGGGATGACTTTGTCCTTTATCATCTCTGTGAGGAAACCCCACGTGGAATCTCTTGAGCAGAACGAAACTTCCATGCGCTGCAGAAGGCCCGGTTAGGCCTAAATTGGTAAGCCTACTTCCCCCCCCCCTTCCACAAGTGGTAGCCTTGAACCGTGTCCACCACGATTCACTTTTACACGGGCAGAATAGCCTCTGCAAGAAGATTCGAGGCCATTCGAGAGTAGAGCTGTTTCCCGCTTATCGCCCCCCAACTCCGGGGAGAGCTTCGGACGTAAATAGCACTCGACTCCCATGAAGAGATACAGAGTTGAGAAGTCTCGCCCGGACCCCAGAAGATTCCCCATAGTTCCAAGTCAGGTGCTAACAACAAAGCAAAGTGACAGCTGAACTATTTTGTGTATTTGGAATTAGCCCCAGCCAGTGAGGTAATTCCACTTAACGATCGCCACCGAGTGATTTTTCGGACTTCTTTCATCAACTCATGCCGAAGCCCTCCTTTGTTCGCCCCTTATTTCGGGTGGCCGAAATACTCTCCCCTGGACCGGAAGTTACCCCCCCCCCACTTGTTTTTGGAGAACCGTCATCACTTTAACCTCCCGCTCAGAAGTTCCGATCGGCCTCACCTCACGTGCGGAAGACATCCGTAAGCCAACCCCTTTCCCCCATTCAGTAACCCAATTGAGTTAATTCTCCCCCTTCATTTGAATAGTCTCCTCCTGTAATACCTTAAGTTCTAACTTCATAGTCTGATTTATAACTACAATTCCTCCCTTCGTTTACTGATGTGATTTTGTCCGTTAATTCTCTGAAGTAATTTTACCCAACAATTCTCTGATTATTTTTATGTAAATAAAATTATATTTTTGTACATGCCTCTTTAAATAACCTTGAGCTTTGCAATTGCCCATTTGTTACCTGACCTCGTTGCACTCTCATCTCGCATTTCAGCCCGTTTAAACTAGCGGTGTTCCGTCCCTGCGTCGGTTCACCTGTAAGTTATCGGTCCCTTCCCCATAGATATAATATGGTATTGATGTAATATAATGGCATACCATGACAATCTCCAAATAAACCCCCTTCACTGAAGAAGGGGGGTGGCTCTTAGGCCAGGTAGTTACGCCCACCAACATTATCACCGAAGCTTGCTTCTATCTCCTGGAAGATGTCCGCTATTCAACCGGAATCTCATTTTGTGCATAGGCATGATCATTTTGTGTGTTATGGTGGCCTGAACAGTGAACAAATTCTTATCCGTCCACAAAACTAGAGGCTGCGAGTCATCAAAGAGCCGTTGGAGGACTAACTTTGCTCTTTCGACTATTGTTTTCGGTGGAGTTGGACAGCAGCGTTCTTACGAGTAGCTATGTTGAATGGAAGAAATTTCAGATCATCTTTCAGCAATTTTGGCATAGTGACATAGCTCATTTTGGCCTCCAAAGCAAGTTATCTTGCACTCCTCGGATTTCACCTGATCTTGTTTATCGTGATCTCTTTAAGAGAGACAGGTATGTATGGTTCAATATTTTGAAAATATCACCGATATTTTCTCACTTCTCTGCAGGTACTCGATGGGTTCACATTTTCCAGTCATATTCGTAAGCAAGTGTTGTTTGTATGAAGTTAAAATAGATTCACACAATTTAATAAATTCTGAGAGAACCTGCAAGGAAATAATTAATTAATGGTATGCAAAAGTATTTAAAATCATTTATTAAATTGTAGGGTGGACTCCCGTGTCTATATATACTCATGAGCACATTCAAACACGTGCACACACATGAGCATACATACACACAGACTCGACCTTGTCTCCCAAGTCTAGCCCCCCTCCCCTTATTGGTTTGTCGCCAAAAGTTTTCCCAGGCCCGTACTTCCCCCTAGGTCAGTGACCTTTTCAGGTATTTTCTCGTTTTATTCCATATTTAGTAAATGCTTGAACATAATTAGGAGTATTTAATGAAGGAAAGAGATGTCTATCGCTATTCAAACATTTTAGTGACCTCTTTTTCAAACAAAGGTTATTGCCGTTTGAGACGCATACGACATTATTAGATAGCGGAAGATTAATCAAAAAAGATTATGATGTCTAAACCATATTTAACATATCTGGCATCTACAGTTTTTTTTTTCGAGTGAAAATACTTGAAAAAAAAATTGGGAGCACTTACCCAGTCCCATCCCTGATTGGTTTGGCGTCAAAATGTCCCCTTCCTCCCATCTGTAGAGATATAAAACCCCATTCGAAACCTTCCTCATTTATCATTATAATTAATAGTTTTGTTGGGAAGAAGACCTTTTTTTCATTCTATGTTCTGCTGATCGAACTTAAACCTTTCTAAGTAAACATAGGAATATGGAGCCATTAACAGAAGATGAATGGAGTTCATGTGGTGAGATCTGTGATTTTCTCGAACAGTTACAGTTTCGCAATTAACGGCTACGTTTACGGAGTAAGTCATTTTCTTTTTTTGTTGTTATAATAATTTATTTTACATTTAAATTCAGATATGCATACATATCTATTGTTTTTATATACTATGCGAAGAAACCATCCCTCTTTTCAAACTCCCAAAAAACTCATGGCAAGTTTCAGTTCCGGAATTGTGTACACTCTGCAAATCACACGTTGCTTTTCAGTGTGATTGCACTCGCGTGAGTTTTGCTGAGCGCATGTGGTGCAGAGTGTGAAAGTAAGTTTACAGATAATTAGGAGGGAGAACATCAACTTTCACGATACCGAAATATGGCTCATTCACGCCCTCGGTGAATTCTTGAATAGACGAAATTTCTCGCACAGATACGCAACGTTGAGGTGATCCTACGGGATATGGATTGTTTTTCATTTCATGCAGTACGGATAAAAGGAGCAAAAATCGAGGTAATGGATTTTCACACCATCGGTTGGTGGGTAGTATAATATAAATGGGTTACATCAGCCGCCAAAAAAGTGCACTTGCCACATTCAATACACCTTCACTACATCAGCGGAGATTCTATGAACTGACTCACGTCGTCCTGGAATGGTTCGCATTATGTTTTTAAATTCACACTCCCAGAGAATAATACCTTGTATTTGCTACCAAATATTCGATCACTCTATTGTGTGGTAGTAGTAGTCCAACGCCCCACGTCCACCAATGGAAACATCTTGTTTGAGACTACAGTCCTCTTTCTGACACCCATGCTAATAGTATCCATGAAAGAAAAACCCGGTTCCTCCTCCTGATGGTGAAAACCCCTCACGGAAAATACTCTCCCACCAACAGAAAGGCTTCGCTCACCACCGCTTCTTGCATGGAAAATCGGGATTCCTCTAACATGCTCTTTAAACATAAGCCAACGTATATCTTTATAAGAAAAAGCTTTTGCTTTGTTTATGTCTATAATTGCATCTTTATACACCTTGTAACACAATGAGGCTATTGTGATACAAGACTGCATAGGATTAATGTTAAATCTTCTGATGAAGGAACAATTAACCTTCTCAAAACACAGACTAAGGATATAAACATCTTGAATGCAATACTCAATACACTCTGTACGAATATCGTATTCTTCATCCTGGAAATTTGGGTACAAATTACTGTCAAGGTATCCTTTTTCATCATTGATAATTTTCTCATAGTTAAAATACCTTTTTTTCAGGAACCAGGCCAATATAGTTCAAGGTTTCCTCTGAAAGAAAATCATAAGGAAAATAACCTTTTTCCCATTTCGGGGATTCCCATTGATTTTTAGCATTTTTTTTCTTCGATGAAGGCATGGATAGGAGTGTATACTTAAAAGTTATCTCCTGAACGAGCTCTATCTTAAAGATTTTTCGTCTCCACTTTATTGGATTTGAAGTAAAGAGATCAGGATTAAAATAGTGGAGCAGCTCGTCATAGATGAATTGGCCATTGAATTGGGCATTATTATGTGCCATCAAATATGTTTTCGCGTTTTCTCTCCATCCTCTTATTCATATTAACTCTTCTATAAAGGGTTTACAAGGTGAGTTTTCACCATCTCTTTCAAAATCATTGTTCGTGGAGCATAGTTCTTACATTTGTTATATCTTTCATTCTTATTATTAAAACAGAGTTCACAGATTATCTGCATAACCAATAAATAAGGAAAGAGTATGAATGATCCCATTTTCATTTCTTGACCATCGACTTATTCGTCCTCTTCATCCAGCACTTATGCTCTGCTCCATACGCCTTATAGTATGTATAACATTTATCACAGAACAACTTCTCACACTCGTGTCGTCTCATTCAGTTTGTACCCTGCATGATTATACGATTACATCTACGAAACATACAAATCTTCACACAATTATGAAGCTTCTTGTGCGTGTTAAAACACGATTAATTGTAGAATGATAGATTGCACTCATTACATAAATCCCTCGATTTCGTTCTCCATCACAATGCCCAAGACACTGACCGCACACCCCTTCACAATCTTTTAGATGGGCCGTCACGTTGTCTTGGAACGTATAACAAGAAAAATACATACCGTAATTAAAAGAAATTATCTTGTTTTTAAAACATGTATCACTCATGTTTCAGATTGGATAATAGGTTTCACCTTCAAGGCCAATGAATAGGAGTGGGGCTGATTTTTCATGATATGTTGGTCGATGGAGTAATTTGAATTTGCTTTCATCTCCTGTAGCTGTAAATACGAGGATCCTGCATTTCTGCTCGCGTTCTATCAAGGAGAACTGATCTATAGTTATAGCCTCTTCATACACAAGATTACATTTTCTTGCCAACTCCTGAGATTCTTTTATTATGGTCGGAAGCCATAAATTTTTTGAAGGAACATTCTCCTTCATTACTTCGCGAGAACTGAAGAAACAAATGCATAGCCTGCAGAATTTATAAGTCCTCTATATTTTTTATTTCGATCAAATCGAACATTAGATGGTATTATTGCATGGCCTGCAGGAATCCTAGAAAAACGAACTGCGAGATTGAAGGTTCCAAACTTAATTGTATCCGCAGACTGGAATGCTATCTCGAATCGTCCCATGATATAATCGAATAGTGTCGATTTACGCAGTTGAACGAATGGAATGTGTGAATAGATCGTATGACTGGTTGCATGCGAAATTTCAAAACTTATACTTACACGATAATAGCCCTCCTGAAGCCATTTCAAATTCAATATATGCCGTGAAAGCTCACACACTACTCGACCAAGACCAGCTTCTTCTGGTTTTTGCACGATTACATGGTGTAAAATGATGGGAAGGTTTCCATGTCTGTTTTCTCTTAAGGGTATAATTTTTACAGGGGAATGACTTTCTCTTTGCTGTCAAGGATATTTTTGCATATGAGGGTATGAAGTTCTACACGGTTCATTTACTTCTCCATCCAAAAAAAGAATGGTGTTGTTACCTGACCTATCTTCTATGTTTGAATGTTCACTTTCTATTGCGAGTTCTACATCTTCATCGTCGGAGTTTAGTGTAGTGACATCGTAGCTAATGTTGAGAACATCGGGTATTCTTTGTCGATGAAAAACTTTATCTTCCCCATTATCATCGTCATCGTCATCGTCGTTGTCGTCGTCGTCGTCGTCTTCATTAGACATACTAGTTGGAACAGAATTAGCTGCGTGTAAAATTTCACCGACGACACCTTCACTCGATGAGGGGTTGGGTAAAGAGGTGTCGTCTTTATTAGGCATACCATTTGGAGCAGAATTAGCTGTGTGTAGAATTTCACCTTCACTCGATAAGGCATTGGATAAAAGGGTAGAGGTTGGCTTGTTTCGGTAGATCCGCTTTCGTTTGGCAATAGGTGTAAACACCGTTTTTGATTATCTAAAAAAGAGAGAAAAAGATTTTGTATATAGTTATCTGAAAGAAGTTGCCTCATTCATTATAAAAAAAAGAAAACATGAGTCAAGGATTAATCAAAGATTATAAAGTCTAGACCATATTTAACATATCTGGCATCTACAGTTTTTTGGGGTTTTTTTCGAGTGCAAATACTTAATAAATATGATGTATATAGTTATTTGAAAGAAGTTGCCTTATTCATTATACCAAAGAAAAGCATGAGTGAGGGAAATATAAAAAAAAATTAAAGAGAAAAAATTTTGTATATATTTATCTGAAAGAAGTTGTCTCATTCATCATATAAAAGGAAAGTATGATTTGAAAAAAGTGTGAACAAATTTAAATTTGTGTCCCTATGTACTTCATCCATCATTGGGCCGTCGTCTAGTGGAAAACCCCACTTCATCTTTCGTATACTCCGGAATAGAAATAAAATGTTTATTCAACGCGTTCATAGAATCATCTAATGTTACATTGTATGGCAGAAGGACTATGGCTGCTCAATTGTTTTGCGTCCGTAAACGGCCACTCTTCAAGACTTTGTCTAGTCTTGACTTGAACTGGTCAACCGATTCACTGTTGACAACTTCCACTGGAAGTGCGTTCCACTTACCGCAGATACTGTGAGTAAAAAAAATTCCACTCAAATTGCGGTTGTAACGCTTTAGTTCAAGTTTGAAGCCGTGATTGCGCGTTCTGTTCTCACTCAGTGTGAAAATATACCGGTAGTCAACATTGTCGAACCCTCGAAGTATTTTGAAAACTTCGATGAGCTGACCACGCAGTCTACGGGTTTCCAGCGAGAACAGATCTAATTCCCTTAGTCTATCGTCATAACTTTTATGTCGGATAGAGGGAATCAGCTTGGTTGCCCAGGCTTGTACGTGTTCCAACCTTGCGATATCATTTCGAAACGAAGGAGTCCAAAATTGTACAGCATACTCCAGGTGCGGCCGAACGAGGGAGTTGTACAGACAAAATACTATTTCCTTGTTACGGTATCAAAACTGGCGCTTTATGTAGCCTAACATCCTTTGGCTTTCTTCTCTGCCTCGATGCACTGTTTCGAGAACTTGAGGTCGCTAGTGATAGTTACACCCAAGTCTTTTTCAGTGTCACTCGATTCAAGAGCAGTGCCCTTAAGGATGTACTGAGATTTGGGGTTTCGGTGGCCGATATGCATTACTTTGCTTGTCTCCACGTTGAAAGGCATTAGCCACGTGTCCGAACACTCCCCAATCCTTTAAAGGTCTTCTTGGAGGCGGGCAGTGTTCCCCTCCTTTGCCACATTGATACCGAGCTTGGTGTCGTCGGCAAATTTAGAGATTTTGGCAACCATGTCACCGTCCATGTCGTTGACATAGATAATAAACAGTAGTGGTCCCAGGACAGAACCTTGAGGGACACTGCTAGATACGGGCACCCATTCAGAGGCCTTTCCATTCACCACTACTCGTTGCCGTCTGTCACTTAGCCAGCTCTCTATCCAACCTGCTAATTTGCCGTATATGCCCTGCGCACGCACTTTCCGGAGAAGGCGGTGGTGTGGGACCTTGTCAAAGGCCTTTTGAAAGTCCAGGTACACAACATCCACCGCTTTATCCCGATCATGCTCACTGAACACGAAGTGGAAGAATTCCACAAGGTTCGTCAGGCATGACCGTTGCCTTCGGAAGCCGTGCTGCGAACTCTTCAGTAGCAGGTTTGACTCTAAATAAGACGTTATCTTGTCCACTATCATGCTTTCCATGAGTTTACCGACTATCGAAGTCAAACTGATGGGTCGGTAGTTTGACAGATGGCTGGGGTCTCCTTTAAACAATTAGGAAATATAATTTAACGAAGAGGGTTTTGTTGTGTTTTTGGACAGGGATAATACAATTAAGATGTTCAGTGAAAGGTAAGGTTAGGGTAGGAAGGCCAAGTGACTCAAAGTTGCATACGTAACGTTCGTTACATCGGTGAGGTTTTGACGAACAGAGCCAGAATGTCTTCGTTTGAAATATTCCACAAACAAGGCCAAATTCTTGGACTATCGGGCAAAGAACTCATTGCCTACGTTCAAGATCAATAAAGGACGGAAAGTGAAGTAAAGAGAGAAAAAGCTCAAAGAGAGGCAGGAAAGAGAAGGATACAGATGGAAGCGGAAGTAAAGAGAGAAGAAGCTCAAAGGCAGGCAGAAGAGAGGAAAAATATACGAGAACACGAGAGAGCCTTGAGCACAGAACAAGTGGAAGTGCAGTCCGTGGAGTCCAGGCCTGGGACATCTCAGGCCCCAACTATGAAGCTTCCAGCGTACAAGTACGAGGACGTCCTATGAGCGTATCTCTCGCACTTCGAAAAGATTTTTGAAGTGAACCACTGGGATATCGAAACAGACGGTATCGCCAGACTACTCCCCCTTCTCAGTGCGTGCGTACGAGATATATTTGTATCCCTCCTCTCAGAAGCTTCACTAGATTACTCTACCCTCAAAGCAGAACTACTGGGCGCCATTAATCTAAATCCTGAATATTATCGAATGAAATTTAGGCAGGCTAGGATCAGCCCGGACAAACCTAGGGCAGTTTGGGTTTATCCTCAGAAGGCACGTCTAATTTTGGTTGGATTCAGCCAAAGTGAGAAACGATTTCGACTCACTCGTCGACTTCATGCTGAAGGACCAATTGTTATGCAACCTGCTTCCAGAATTAAGGGCCTTTGTCAAGGACAGGAGAGCCGAGTCCTTTGACGATTTTTTTCCGAAGCCGATTTACACTCCTCAAACCACCAGTTATATCCGAGAAAGCGAGGGTAACAAGAACAAGCCCTCGTCCCCAAAGAAAAATGGGTACCCTCTGAAACCCCAAATAAAGAAACTCCTTAAGTTTGGAAGGAGCTCAGAACCTTCCAAACCCAGGTTTTTCCCACAACGGGATAACACTGGGAAACCAACCCAGGTTAGTGCTCCTCCTTCGTCAGGAGCATATTCCAGAAACCATATTCCCTGTTATAATTGCGGGTCACCGGGACATTTGAGTTACCACTGCAAGCTGAATTCCCAGCTTAGAACTACCTCGGCACAACAAGTACATAATGTCACAGCCACGGTTCCCCAAGAACAAACCCCTGCTGCCATGCCTCCTTCGTCCACGACGAACGCCGCGGAACAAGTAAACTTTTTATTTAACAAACGCACTAGAAGGATTAAAGTTCGAAACAAGCGCAGTAAATGGTTGCAGAGTCTCAACTTTGGTAAGAGATACAGGGTGTACTTGTATAGTGGTGAGCAACAAATTGCTGCCCCCCGTCAGCACAAATCATAAGAGATTTGCCAACGCTCAAGACTTCCTTGGTAGACCAAATAAATTTCCCGTCGTCCGATGCCACATTTAATGCCAATACTTTAAAGGTTAGACCGAAGTGGTGGCCGCGCCGATCAAATTATGTGCAGTTTTGATAGGGCAGAGCACCCAACTCTCTCCAACAATAGTGGTTTAGCCCGTAGTCACGAGGATACAAGCAGTTAAGAGAACCTCGCCTCTGACCCCTCTATCTCCTCTGGATCACCCAGAATACGAAGAGCTCAATCCTCAAACCTTCGCGACCGCACAAAAAATGTCCGGCTCCCAGTCCCCTGTGGGATGAAGCGGCGAGCGGAGAAAATGAGTCAGTGCGCGGAAACAAGCAGATAAAGTATGCGACAGAAACCTCACTACTCTCCCGAGCGGCGGCCGAAGAAATCCCTCAAGCGGATAAATGTCTATGCCTCCCCAGGTCTTACATCTCACGTATATTTAAAATACCTCACGACGGCTTATTGGCTGGACATTTCAGTCATAATAAAACGTCACAGAGGATTTTTAAATACTTCTATTGGCCCAACGCCGGCAAGGAGATCACTGTAAATTGTCAGTTGTGTGCTGTGTGCCAAAAGGCCACCACTAAAGGAAGAATCCCTCCCAGTAACGTTAAAGAAAACTCCAGTTATTACCGGACCCTTCCTCCGAGTAGTAATTGATTGGGTGGGACCCATTCACCCCCCTCGAGCGAAGGACACTCTTATATATGGACGTTGGTAGACTGCGCCACGTGGTTTCCCGACGCTGTAGCTCTACGAAATATAGACAGTATTTCGTGTGCCGAAGCCCTCATCTCAATTTTTTCGCGGGTAGGTCTCCCTAAGGAAATCCTCTCAGATCGAGGCCGACAGTTCACCTCTGAACTCATGGAATACGTGGGCAAGTTACTTCTCATCAAGCCCATTTTCACCACTACGTTTCCCCCTCTCGGCAAACGGGATGTGCGAAAAATTAAATGGTACGATCAAGACAGTGTTAAGGAAGCTCTGTCAGTCTCAACCTCGGAAATGGCATATATACCTCTCCGTAGCCCTTTTTGTATGCCGCGAGATTCCGCACCGGACGCTAGGCTTTTCGCCTTTTTAACTGGTGTACAGACATAACATACGGGGACCCATGAGTGTCATTGAAGAACTACTCATTCACCCCCAGTTAGATCAGGAAATCAAATACTACTCTGCGTACTTCCTCGAACTCCGAGAGCAATTGTAAAAATCCGCGGAGTTGGCTCGCGAAAATACGGAATGTAACTTAGAAAAATATCGGACATATTTTTATTTGAGAACAAAGTCTCGAAAATTAAAAGCAGGCGAAAAAGTATTGCTATTATTACCCACGGAGACTAATAAATTGCTTGCTCAATAGAAGGACCCTTTTCCGGTTATAGAAGCCCGAACACATAATTGAAACCCCCTCAGGTCCCAAAATGTACCACATTAATATGCTAAAAAAAATACCACCGACGAGCCTGTGTCAATAACATTGTCACTCTGGATGAGGAAGAACCAGTGGAAGCCTTGCACCCATGGGAGCCTCTGCAAGTGGTGAATACGGTCAGTGTAGAGGCAGACAATGAATATCCGTTACCTTCTTTACCCTCTTCCCATGAAGGATCTCCCCTGGAGTTGGATTTAACCCCCCATCTTCGCCCGTTCGAGAACGCTCAATTAGCCTATTGCGTGAGTTTCCCGATGTCATTTAGGAGAAACCGGGATGCTCCAAGCAGTTTATTCACGTGATCAATTTAAAAATACAGGAACCCATCAGGCCCAAGCCGTACCCGCTCCCCCTTCATCTGTGATCAGCCTTTAACAAAGAGGTAGAAAATCTTCTCCAAATGGGGATTATCGAACTCTGAATATTGTTCACCGATTGTTATGGTCCGAAAACCTGACTTTTAGAATGTGTGTGGATTTCAGAAAGCTAAACTCTGTCACTGTTTTTGATGCCGAGCCTATCCCCTTAATTGATCAAAATTTACACCTATTCGATAAGGCTAAATTCATATCTGAGCTGGATTTATGCGAGGCTTATCAGCAAATACCACTAGCCAGTGCCTCTTACAATTCACCAGGCTGCCCTTTGGGTTGGTAACCGCGGGAAGCAACTATAATAGAATGATGAGAAGAATTGCAGATGGTTTGAAGGATGTATCCTTCTATTTTGACAACGTGTACGTGGCTACTCAGACATGGAAATGACACTTACATACTCTCCACGCTATCCTCAATCGACTTCACGGGCACAGCCTAACAGTTGGGCCGTCGAAATACCACTTCGCTTATGAGACCATCTCTTATCTAGGATTCAAAATTGGGAAAAATGAACTATCCACCCAACAGGAAAAGGTAGACGCCATAACTAAGATGCCGCTAGCCCGAACCAAGAAGCAATTGCGTTCCTTCTTGGGGACCACCTCATTATACTGAAGATTCGTTCCCCAATTTGTGTTGATAGCCGCTCCCGTTAATGATCTGTTAAAGAAAGATTCTCCAGGCTCAATCAAGTGGAATCCTAAAGCAATCTCTCAGTTTAAGTTGTTAAAAGAAAAACTAGTCCCAGCCCCTATCTTACGTCTCTGCCCAATCCCCAAAATAAATTTGGGATACGCACCGAAGCGTGTGGAGAAGGCATAGGGTGTGTCTTGCTGCAATACGAAGATGATAGCACCCCATTCTCCATAGATTATGCCAGCCGAAAACTCACGATGCGGGAAAGAACGTATGCAACTGTAGAATAGGAAGCATTATCCATAATTTGGGGAATACAGAAGTTTCGATTTTATTTAATAGGGTAGGAGTTTAACGTGGAATCGGATCACCGTCCCTTGATGTATTTAAGGCAAAACAAGAGTAAAAATGGACGACTCATGCGATGAAGTTTGTTATTAATGTAATACCAATTTATTATAGCTTACATAAAAGGATCTGAGAATTGTATCGCTCACTGCTTGAGCCTGAAACCCGTCTAGAACTAATTAAGCCACTATTAGCCTCGAGACAAAATTGTTCTGTTTTTTTGTGTGTTTTGTATGTATAAGGGTCTATCTATTAGTGTTTTTGTTTTTGTATTTCGTAGAATCGTTTCTGATAATTTGTAATTATGCGCACGGTGGAGATAATAAAGATATGATAAGAGTGATGGGAAAAGGCATTCCTCATACCGGTCTCTTCTCTTTTGTGTATGTAGTTTAGTTTGGCTCTGAGCATAGAGCACAAGTGACCCCTTCCCCCCCAGGATCATCTTAAGGGGGGAGGAAGGTAGATATCTGCGAGTTAACCGATATATATATATATATATATATATATATATATATATATATATATATATATATATATATATATATATATATATATATATATATATATATCGAGGTCTTTCTCATGGCGAAGAAAAACAATGATAGAAAAACAAAACCCACCTGGGTTTGTCTAAGCCACTCTATCCAGTCTTCGGTAACTTACAAGTACAATAAAAATGGTATATTTAGGAGACAGTTATTCCTGACCTCTGCCCAAAAGGCCTACCCTTTTGAGCACAGGAAAAATGCCTAAACTTTTTACAAGTGAGATGTATTTGCAAAGTTGTAGCCAAAGCCAAACCCAAAGTATAGAAAGTGAACCAGGAAGCTACAGAACTATCGAAAAGGAAATGGAATCTGAGTAGTTTAATATCATTGTTTCACAATACTTTTAATTAAATAAAGGTAGGTGTCATTTATTTATAATTATTTTTTTAATTTCACCTTTTATCGTAATAATACTGATGTGCTATATCATTTGGCTACTTGTGGCTAAATTTTCCCTACCCTCTGGCTAAAAATGCTCCAAACCATCTGGCAACGTTGCTCAGATATACAGTTTGAAATGAACCGCCGATTGTTACGCTTATATACATCCCCGAGTCTACCAACATCATTTGGTAGGGTAAATTGGCTATTCCAATCTGTAAAAAAGATATCTAAAAGATCTGATGTGGAAAGCCTTCTCTCAGGTTCGGATAGCTATACACTACACAAACCCGTGCGAAAAAGATTCAAGATAAAACACGTAAAAGCACAAGGTTCAGACGAGATTTGGGAGCTAGAGCTAACTGTGATGTACAAATTTGAAAGTTTTAATTAGATCTCACTCCGGTCGAATATTATATATTTGGTAGCGGACAGTCTAATATAGACCCGAGTGAGGTTTATCTGTATATTAAAGCAAAAATTGTGAAGGCAAACGAAACGAACTTAAAGATGGGCAGAATATTTTTTCCGGAAAATAATATTATTCATACTTTGTTCAACAATGTTGATATATATTTAAATGAAACATCTGTAAATTCCATTTGAAATAATTACCCCTATCGTGTTTTTAGGAACCCTGTTGAACTATACTGAAGAATAAAAATCTATATTTCTTACCACTGCACGATATTATTCTAGTAAAGAAAGTATAGAAAAGAAATATAGCAGATCGAAGAAAAAACTAATTGATGTATATGGAAAACTACACGCTGATTTCTTCTCACAACATAAGGTGTTAATGACTGGAGTCTCACTAAAGATAAAGTTATCCAGAGCACCACATTCATTTACACTATTTAGAAGCCTGATCGATTTTGAAGCTAAAATACAATTATTAGAGAGTTTCCTTTGCCTGAGAAAAGTCCACCTTTTAGCATCAACTCATCTGGAGATGGAAAATCCGTTGCTTACAGCAAACCTTAAGTACCCTATAACACAAGTTCGATGCGAAATTTTACAATTGTGAGTGAAATACCAATGAAGAGTGTGGATAATATCTTCATGGGGAGAATACCTACGTGGATTGTGATTGGTATGGATGACCATTTGGCATTTCCTGGTAGCTATGATGCATCACCTTTTGAATTTAATCTTATAATGTGAATCGCATCACTATCTATATAAACGGCAATGAGGTCGAAAGACCATTTAAATTAGATTATTCGGACGATGCAGATCCAGTTGCTTGAAGGGCTTTTTACTCATTATATACCGGAATAGGGGGTATCGGAGGTGAGCAAATTATTGGACTTACGTATGAACAATTTCTAAAAACTAAAAATATTTATTGTATTAACTTAAATCAGGACAAGAGTACTACTTGTCTTGGAGCATGCTCCAATCCTATACAACAGGGCACATTATCAATACAGTTACAGTTTACATCTCCATTAATAGACCCGGTCTCGCTTGTTATATATGCAGAGTTTCAGTCTGTTATTGATATAGATAAGTCTAAAAACGTGCTAGTTTATTTTTAATCAAATTAATGCAATATAAATAGAAGAACTATTGTATCGAATTGTAACTACAAAACGCGTTTTTCATGGCTGTTTTGCCAGACATACTCTGCTATATCTACCTTTAATTCTGCCTGCAGCTCTTATCATTAATCTGGATAGCAGCCATCGACCTGGATCGTATTGGATAGCTCTGTTTGTTGACAAAATTTTTGTTTATTATTTTGATAGCTTATGTCAAGGGTTCTAGAACGATGAATATATTCGTAAAAACTTAGTAAAAGTGAATAAAACTATTATCGTCAATCCATTCAGAGTTCAGAATTACTTTTCAGACTCATGCGGTTTGTTTGTCTATTTCATCCAGCAGATGACAATCGGTAAATCATATCTAGCTTTTATTGAACAATTTGATTCTTATAATGATCAAAGAAACGAAAAAATCGTTGTAAAGAATACTTGTAGTAAAATGTAAAGAAAAATTGATATTGTACACTCAATAAATATTAATTGTTATTTAGAAAATATGAAATTTTATAGCCTTTCTACTCAACTGTATATATTTTACGCCATTATATAATCTGATTAGTATCAATTAACTTTTTTTATTTATTAATCTGTAGAAAATGTATGCATATTTGAATTTAAATGTAAAATAAATTATTATAACAACAAAAAAAGAAAATGGCTTACTCCGTAAACGTAGCCGTGAATTGCGAAACTGTGAAATGTTCGAGAAAATCACAGATCTCGCCACATGAACTCCATTCATCTTCTGTTAATGGCTCCATATTCTTATGCTTACTTAGAAAGGTTTAAGTTCGATCAGCAGAACCTAGAGGGAAAAAAGGTCTTCTTCCCAACAAAACTATTAATTATAATGATAAATGAGGAAGGTTTCGAATGGGTTTTTATAGCTCTATCGATGGGAGGAAGGGGACATTTTGACGCCAAACCAATCAGGGGTGGGGCTGGGGTTGGGTAAGTGCTCCCAATTATTTTTCCAAGTATTTTCACTCGAAAAAAAAACTGTAGATGCCAGATATGTTAAATATGGTGTAGACATTATAATCTTTTTGAATTAATCTTTCGCAATCTACTTATGTCGTATGCGTCTCAAACGGCAATAACCTTTGTTTGAAAACAAGGTCACTAAAATGTTTGAATAGCGATAGACATCTATTTACTTCATTAAACACTCCTAATTATGTCCAAGCATTTACTAAATTTGGAATGAAACGAGAAAATACCTGAAAAGGTCACTGACCTAGGGGGAAGTACGGGCCTGGGAACATTTTTTGCGAAAAACCAATAAGGGGAGGGGGGCTAGACTCGGGAGACAGGTCGAGTGCGTGTGTATGTATGCTCATGTGTGTGTACGTGTTTGAATGTGCTCATGAGTATATGTAGACTCGGTAGTCCACCCTACAATACTACTACTATACCTTCCTGCTTTCGGTTCCTCGCTCTCGTCTCTACTTTATGGTTGATCGTGATTTCTCTGCAGTTGCTCCTAAGCTGTGGAATGTTCTGCCTGCTGTCATACGTATCTCTCCCTCCCCAGGCGCTTTCAAGCAGGCTCTGAAAACCCATCTCTTCTGTTGGTCCTTTTCCTAGTCGATAGATGGGCGCCCTGCGAAGGCTTCAAGGTCTTAAAGGGCGTTATATAAAGCCTCTAGTAGTAATAGTACAGTTATATGTACATACGAGGGGCGGTCAATAAGTTTTGCGAATCAGTAGGGAAAAACAGAGAAAGGGGGATGGCTGTTTGTGGGGGTGTTAGGACAACTTATGACAAGTCAGGACCTGCAGCCGCACGCTCCTGCCTTGTCTATTTAAGAAGCAGTAGCTGATTGCAGATCGTCAGTCACAAATTTTTCAACAATAGAGAAGGTTGAGCACCGCGCAGTGATCAAACTTTTGATCAAGGAAGGCAAGAATGCAAAAGAGATCCATGAACGCATGGTTGCAGTGTACACCGACACCGCCCCTTCCTATGCAATCATTGCTCGCTGGAATAGGGAGTTTCGCCATGGTCGTGATTCCCTTGAAGATGACCCCCGTCCAGGACGCCCGTCAGACGTGACCAACGAGGACAATGTGGCCTGTGTGGAGAGGAGGATCCTCGAAAATCGACGGATGAAGGTCGAAGAAATCGAGCGAGAACTTGGAATACCACATGGAAGTGCTATCAACATAATCCACGACAATTTGGCCATGGATAAGGTTTCTGCCCGTTGGGTCCCTAGAAACCTCACGCCCCATGATCGACTTCAACGTCGTCAAAGTCCACAAGGCCAGAGTTGCAAAAGCTGCCCTGCGCGAGTGCGGATTCGAGGAGCTCAACCATTCCCCCTACAGTCCAGATCTAGCCCCTAGCGACTACTTTTTATTCCGCCAGCTCACGGCTGCGCTGCGTGGACGCCAGTTTGGGGACGATTAAGATGTCCAGATCTCCGCCCAGGAGTGGATTGAACAGCAGTCGGAAGATTTTTGGTTGTCGGGAATTTGAAGCCTCAGGGAAAAGTGGCGCAAGTACAATGAAATTGAGGGTAGTTATATTAAAAATAATAAAACACTTTTCCTCATATCTCGTTTCTTTATATCCGAATTGCAAAACTTATTGACCGCCCCTTGTATGAGGTAGACTTCCTTAAATACTTTATTAGTAATTAAGATTTTTTCGAACATTCTCCTATTAAATAATCTTAATGCTATTTTAATTTTGAGAAGCATCATACTGTATTAAATAAAAAATAATAAAAAAGATTTGGATGTTAATCGTACAAGTCTTCCTTCTGTCTGCAGCGTGCCATGTGTAGTTTTGTTTTTATTTGAATACAAACGAACGCTAAATACAACTCTCTCCTGATACTAATCCTGTGAAGGAGTTGAACCTCGAGCCTGAGAACAGACTCCAGCGATTTGGTACACACATACACACACACGCAGACACACAGTGACTAAGAGTATCTGGGGCTTCCGCTCTGCTCTGAGATTTTCCAATAGTGGACTTATTCAAGGGTTCGCGTTCGGACTTTTGAGTACCTATGCGCTTTGTACGAACTAGTTTCTGAAGGGTTATTATAACCCCCCCTTCCCCATCAGTATTATCCTTAGCCTCTTTTACTTCAGCCTCTCTCCATTCCTTCATTTTTACTGAAGGAAAATGCCCTCACTTTTTTTTTTTAATAATTCAACCCGAGAGGGCCTTGCATTCCGGCTCTGCCCCTTTGTTTAAGGCCCATCCTCATCGTTTCGGCTGCATATCTTACCGTGCCTTCTCAATTTGTGCTCCTAAGACGTGGGATAAACTGCCGACCACTGTATGCTCCTTTCTTTCCCTTAATGCTTTCAAGAAAACATTGAACACCCATGACTGGTGCCATCTTTTCTCTCAGTGCCAGGTAGGCGCTCTTCCAGGACCCATGGCTCTTCTTCTCCTAATTACTCCCCCCCAATAGGGTGCTCTTGTCGAATCTTACACCTGGCACCTAGGAGAGGGAAACGCAATTTCGGCTCCAGTAACCCCAGGAGCCTTAAACTAGATTTAAATTACCTGGGCTTTATTCCTATTTTCGCCACTTTATTTACAAGCACCTTTCTTACCCTGCGGATAATTTTGCAGATTAGTTGACGACCAGATTTCGTCCATTCATCCCTAGTTGAGGCCGGGAAAGTGAGGTTCACCTCTTCCTTATTGACGTTGAAGTGGCTTCCCCTTCACTTATCTCCCCCATTGTAGGAGATTCTACAGGGTGACCACAAAAAAACTCCTCAATTTCAAATATATATTATAGCAAAAGTTAAATGAATATTCTTAAAAATTTGGTGCCTACAGTTGCATGAACTAATAAAGCTTCCTTCCTCATTTGCAGATTCTACTTGATCCGCGTGAGAAAGGATGCATCTGTGACCAGAGAAAGGGACATTCAAGTCGTCGATCGGTGTCGGAGGAAATTGTCGATAGGGTCAGAGAACCTTTTCTTCGCAGCCCTAAGAAGTCGACGCGCAGATGTAGCCGAAAGTTATGAGTTCCGTAAAGACAGTAAGCAAGATATTCCGCAAACGCTTGAGGTTTACCCCTTACAAGCTGCAACTGGTCCAAAGGTTATACCCGCAAGACAATAAAATGCTCTTTAAATTTTGCAGCAATCTCTGGGCGTTAATGGAAAATGATCCTGATCTGCTGTTAAAGATCATTTTCCGTGATGAAACAACCTTCCACTTAAGTGGAAAGGTCAATAGGTACAATGTGAGAATATGGGGGACTCAGATTCCACATGCTACCCTGGAGGTTGAACGTAACTCCGTAAAAGTTAATGTGTTTTGTGCAGTAACAGAGCGGTCTGTGTATGGACCGTTTTTTTTTTGAAGGACCATCCATTACTGGGCAAACCTACCTGGAAATGTTAACTAACTGGTTGATTCCAAGACTAGCTGCTGAAGGTGGTGACTACATTTTTTCAGCAGGACGGCGCACCGCCGAAATGGTCTCTCTGGCTGTCCGCACATTTCTCAACGTGAACCTACCAAACAGATGGAATGGCCGTGCTGGACAACATACAAAAGTCAGCTGTGAAATAGCTAAACAGAACCCATCACTGTACAAAGACTCTGTTAGTCTCAGAGAACTGGTAAAGTGTATTGTTTTCATTGCAAGCTTATGCAATGGGGAAAAGCTCATTCACAATTGGCTTCAGTGACTGGAAGAACGCTAGGTATGCCATAGAATCTCACGGTAGACCAGATCAGCACAGGAAAAGTATGGTCGAAATGATATATCGAAAGACTGTAAGTGCCTGTATTGACTCTAATCTAGTAAAACAATAAGAAAGTAAATGTGAGTACTGACAAGCAGTATTGAGGAGGTGTGTAGATGTTTTAAAGCCTCTTTATGAACACGGGTTAGCCATTCGAGGTAAAGATGAGAATTGGATAAGTACACAATGGAAACTATCTTAGGATTCTATCATTCTAGATCTGCTGATCACATATGACAGTTTCTTGCCAGCAAATATCAAGATACATGCAAACTAAGGTAGTGATCATACTTCCTGATTGTCCCATAGCATTTCTGGAGGAAATCATTGGAATAACGGCAAAAAAGTTAAGTCATCAATAACATATGAAGTAAAAACAGAAAGGTACTTCTCAATTTCTGTTGATTCTGCACTTAATATTTCACACATGGATAAACTTACTTTTACAATACATTATGTATTGCCTACTACAGGTCCAGGTAAAAGGTTTCTGCAGTTCATTTACATGCTAAGCCACACTAGCAGAGATATTGATACAACTATTCTTGATTTTCCTAGAGAGAACATTACAGTTATCGACTGCCGAGGAAAGCCATAAGACAAAACCAGCAACATGTCCGGTAAACATCAAGAGACTAAACAGATAATCAAATATGAGTGTGATGAAGCTGAGTACATACTATGTATGGCTCATTCTTTAAACTCGGTAGCTAAGTGTGTTGCAAAAACCTGTCCTGCTGCAGTGTCATTGTTTGCTCTGATACAAAATATGTACTTCTTTCTTGTTGCATCTATTTATCGTTGGATGAGACATCGTGAGATATTACAGATTAATAAAAAAAATGTTGCAAGTTGTCAAAACACTTTCAGACACCCGTTGGTCAGCAGTAACAGATGCTGTAGCTGCTCTCAATAGAGCATACAAAGACAATACCATTTTTCTAGAAGAGCTTTTCTTAGATCAGAATCAGTCAGCTGAAACAAGAGCTGAAGTAAGTGGTCTTTTGAAAGGTTTGAAAGAATTTGAAACAGTGCTTCTCTTTGAGGTTTGGGATACCTTATTTGGAAAGATTTCAGAGTAACAATATCCAGTTGCAAAATTATGGGCTCTTCCTTAATGCAGCCATAGCAAAAACTATGGCTAAATGTGATATAAGTGACATGACAAGTACTGATGAATACTACGTCGACACGCAGCGTATTAGGAAAGGCAAGGGTCACCATGATGAACTAAACTCCGCGGATGATGTTAAGCTGGCAGGGAGAGAAAAGTTTAGAGTGACGGCATTCTTGCCCATCATTGACAAGCTTTGTGCTGCATTGGAAGAACGCATTGCTACTTACAACGTGCTTGGAGATAAATTTTAGTTTTTATCAGAAATCTCAAACAAAAAAATACTGACTTTAAATCATCAGCTAAAAATCTTGTGTCTTCATATCCTAATGACTTGGAGGCTGTGTTGGAGTCGGAGCCTTTGCAATTTCCACATGTTATTAAATCCATTCCATTTCCAAAGGATTCACCTGAAAGTGCTACTTCATCAGGTAGCACAAAGGCTGCAAAAAGTCCTGAGATAATACAGAAACATGACATGATAGAAACATTTCTAATGTTGAAATAGTACTACGAATCTATCCCTGTCTGTTTGTTACAAACTGCACTGGTGAGCGATCAGTATCCAAGATTAAGCTAATCAATAATCATCTACGAAACACCATGGGGCAGGACCGTTTCTCTTCACTCACCCTCTTGAACAATGAGCAGGAGAAATTAGGAGAGCTTAATTTTACTGATGTCATCTAAGAATTTGCACGTAAGAAGGCTAGAAAAAAAAATTGGACTAAGATATAATCAAGTGAACCGAACGAATTCCCTGCAATAGATAAAACGCACTCATTGAATAATTTTTATTTTCATTATTATTATTTGATATTAATGACGTCACTAATAGTCGTTCCGATGTCACCAGTATCTATGACGTCGCCTTCGGCTCCACTATATAACGGATGCTCGGATCCTCTGCCGGGCATCCTCACCAGTCTGTCCTTTTTTAACTCAAAACTTTCCGTCTCCCACAGCTATAAACCCTCTTCTAAAGCTTGTTCCGGACTTCCCATTAAGCACTTCACTATCGGCTCACTTGAACTGAGAGTCAGAAGTGTGGAGAGTTTCTCCGGGAGCAAGTCGGCCGCGGGCCTCCTTCTCTTCTGTGCCCTCCCGGGAGATCGTGAGAGGGGTACATAGGGGAGGAGTAACCGCAAGCCGTACCTTTTCTCCCCCTAAAAAAAAAGGCCGGGACTCGATTTCTCCCCGTGCTCCTGTAAACATTAACTTAGTAATTGTATACATTAACTTTAATATGGACTCGTGTTGTGAGCAAATAGTTCATGTCTATAATTTGTTTACATAATAAAGAGTTGCGGGTGCACAAAACAACAAAAAAATGTGTAATATTCAATTGGGAAATGGTCATTTGGATAATTAATTATCAATAAATTGGATAATATTTAAAAAGAAATATTATTTTAACGATTCGCTTCCCCAATTGATTTGAGGGCCCGCAAGAACACTGAGCCTATGGCCTCGCACAACCTAAAACCGCCCCTGGATAATTTTGATTCTATTCTTTGTGTCGTGGTATGACATTATATTATATCAATACCATATTATATCTATGGGGAAGTGACCAATAACTTAAAGGCGAACCGACAAAGGGACCACACGCCACAAGTTTCGACGGGCTGAATAGCGAGAAAGAGTGCAACGAGGTTAGGTAAAATTTGGGCAATGGCAAAGCTCAAGGTTATTTGAAGAGGCCTGTACAAAAATATAATTTTATTTACATAAAAGTGAGAGGATTGATGGCCAAAATTACATCAGAGAATTAATGGGCAAAATTACATCAGTAAACGAGGGGGGGAATTGTAGTTATGCATCAGACTATGAAGTTAAAATTTAATGTATTACAGGAGGAGGCTATTCAAATAGGGGGAGGGCGGAATTAACTCAAATGGGTTACTGGAGGGGGAGAGGGATTGGCTTATGGAGGATTCCGGGTGAGACGTCGGGGTAAGGCTTCACGGATGTCTTCTGCACGTGAGGCGAGGGCGCTCAGAGTTTCTGAGCGGAAACTTAAAGTGATGACGGTTCTCCAAAAAGGGAGGGGGCGGTAACGTCTGGTCCAGGGGAGAGTATTTCGGCCACCCGAAAACGAGGGGCGAACGAGGAGGGCTTCGACAGGAGTTGATGAGTGAAGTCGGAACAATCACTCGGTAGCGGTCGTTAAATGGAATTACCTCACTGACTGGGGCTAATTCCGACACACAAATAGTTCAGCCGTCACTTTGCTTCGTTGTTAGCACCTGACTTGGAACTAGGGGAATCTTCTTGGGTCCGGACGAGACTTCTCAACTCTGTGTCTGCCTCATGAAGAACGAGCGCTATATATCTCCGAGGCTCTCCCCGCGGGGAGAGCTCTACTCTCGAATGGCCTCGTGTAAAGGTGAACCGTGGTGGACGCAGTTCGAGACTACCGCTTGTGGAAGGGAGGGGGCGGGGGTAGGCTTACCAATTTAAGCCTAACAGAACCTTCTCCAGCTCATGGAACTTCCGTGCTGGAAAAGAAATTCCACGTGGGATTCCCCCAAACTTTGATTCTACCGTTGCCCATGGCTCCAAATTCACCTCTGCTGAAACCTTTGATCATGATTATAAGCCTTCAGCAACTATACCTCAGGCCCATCCCCCCCTGTGTCACCACAACTCCCAAATATCCAACTTCCACTCAATGCTTCAGCTCCAACAACAATCATATATCCTATAACATTTTCCTACATTTTATATCCTATTATGAACGATTTTACATATAATACAACCCTAATAGTCTTCTATTTAGGATGCTTGGCCTATTTTCTTCCACAGTTTTCAACTTTCCCATATTTTTTCATTATTTAATATTAATGTCCTTGTTGAGTTTCTCCCTAAAACAAAAAAAAACAACAAAAAAACTCTACGCACAAAACAGCAGTATTTTATTTCTTACTGACTTTCACATTCAACTAATAATCAGACCTGAATTAATTATTATTATTAATAATAATACAGGGTGACCCTCAAAAAACGTGTCCCCAAGTTCAATGAATCAATAGGCTTCATTCTTATTTCGACAAAGAATTAAGAAATGAAGCCTATCAAAAGTCGGGGCCCATTTTGGGTAGTGCTCACCCTGTAATAACCAAATAGACGATTAAATCCTCTATAAATAGGCTTCCATGGCCTATTTAAAAAAAACAGTGAATCGAACGTGTATGCAGAAGCATATCAACATGGGAGATCAAATCAAGCCTCTTTTGTACGCTGTTTATCACCGGTTTGCACAGTCTGGCAGCTATCTCAGTGGAAAATTAGAGCTTAATTTGGTGTCTGAATAGTAGTTAGACGCACCACATGACAACTACCGCTAAACCGGACTCGAATCTCGGCTCTGGGAAACCAGGTGTTTGAGGGAAGTTGGTTAAAGCAACTCAGAATCTCTCTTCACTAAAGCAAGCTGTCATTCATTTTTCATTATTATTCATTTAAAAGAATGAAAACTAACGAAGGCATTTGTTTCATGACGTTCTGAAAGTATGGAAGTTTGTGAATAAATTAGAAATATATATACGGTCAGATTTAGAGAAGTCAAAAATGCACAAAGAATAATACACAGCTAGAGAACCAAAGAGACAACTACTTCTAGCCGCAGCTAGAGAACCAAAGAAGCAACTCCTTCTAGCCGCAGCTAGAGAACCAAAGAAGCAACTACTAGCCGCAGCTAGAGAGCCAAAGAGGCAACTACTTCTAGCCGCAGCTAGAGAACCAAAGAAGCAACTACTAGCCGCAGCTAGAGAACGAAAGAGGCAAGTACTTCTAGCCGCAGCTAGAGAACCAAAGAAGCAACTACTAGCCGCAGCTAGAGAACGAAAGAGGCAAGTACTTCTAGCCGCAGCTAAAGAACCAAAGAAGCAACTACTAGCCGCAGCTAGAGAACCAAAGAGGCAACTACTTCTAGCCGCAGCTAAAAATACATGAGAGATAGATAAAATTTAGGAGGAGACTACTTGTCGCGTAGAAGGCTTGAATTAATGTAATATTGCGTGACCGAACCCCCTCGAATGGGCGATATCACCTTTAGCGTCGCATGAGGGATAAGATGGCACTTTGACAGGGGCTAAATATAATTAGAATGATAAAGATTACACCCCTACCCCCTGCAGGAAAAAGAAAACTATTATACCGATGGCTTTGACCGTTATTTATCCTGGCGAGAGCACATGGAATAATAGATTTTCATTTGTCCTGGGGGTAATTTTCATCTTTAGTCGCACGCGAATAGGGCAGCTTCCTGCCATAATTAGACCGGTGGACTTGACTCATTAGAAGACTCTTTTCACTCCTAATCCGCCCCCCCCCCCTCATACACTCCTATGTAATCCCTTAAATGCCCCCGTTAATATTTTATTGAAACAAAAGAGGAATAAAAAGTGATAAACTTGGAGGAAATGAAGATGTGGGGTAGGAGGGGATCCCGAGGATTAAAAGAGGAGACTACTCAGAGCAATTATGGGATGAGGTTAATGAAACTAGCAGTAACAGCCCTTGGCTTCCTCGATATTTAATCAATTATTTTTATCTCTGACCCACTAGATAGATAGGTAGATATAAAGAGAGAGAGAGAGGAAGAGGAAAGATAGAGCGGAAAAGGGAGAGAGATAAGAGAGTTAGAGAGGAGATAAGAGAGAAAAGACATATATTAGTGAGAAAAGAGAGAGGGGGAAGGTGAAAGGAGAAAGCGAGACAGAGAGCGAGAAAGAGAAGAGAGAGAAAAAAGAAAGAGGGGGGGTAGGTAAGGAGAGAGAGACATACACAAACACACTGTATGATGGAAAAGTGAACAGACAAGAAATACAAGAACAAAGAAAATCGGAACGGTTTTTATATTGAATTTATTTGATAAAATATCGTCTGATGGAGCCTCAAGAATTAACCTTCAAATAAGCCATTATTTTGAATAATTATAATGATTTGAAATGATTTAATGATCTTGCTCACTTGCCTATATATGCGTACTTAATATTACAAACGTTATATATATATATATATATATATATATATATATATATATATATATATATATATATATATATATATATGTATATATATATATATATATATATATATATATATATATATATATATATATATATATATATATATATATATATATATATATATATATATATATATATATATATATATATATATATATATATATATATATATATATATATATATATATATATATATATACGAGTATATGATTGTACCACGTAGTGAAAAAGAAAGATTGATTGCAGCTAGTACTTTCGTTATTTTAATAACATTTTCAAACTCACAATGTTTTATGAAATAGAGAAACACTGTATTTATATAAAGCAATGCTTTCCCTATAAGGTCACATGGTTAGATTTTTTTTATGACCTCTGATAAGTCTGATTTGAGGAAGAAAGATAGGACTGGATCTAAAGAAAACAAACCGAGGCTAATATTTACATTTCTCTCCTTTGTGCTGGAGATTAGGAACGATTCAAAGATATTTCTGCTAATAAAATCATATATATGCATAATGGTATCTGCTTTTGACCAGTTAATCTGGTGACCCATCTTAAGCCTGTGGACGGCCAAAGCACTATTGGCATATCCCTTAGATACTGCATTTTGATGTTGCTTAGTTCTATAAGAGATATTTTTAGAAGTTTGACCTACATAGCGACTGACTTGGCCATCTCATAACCTTTATATTTTCTTCTGCTGAAACCACGCTGCAATTCCCTTGGCTCTGTGTTTTGGATCGTTGGCCTGCTGGAATATCTATCCTCTTGGCAACTTCAAGTCGTCTGCAGACTGTAAGAGATTATCATCCAGAATCCTGCGATACATCTGAGCATTCATTTTCCCTTCAATAATGTGGAGTCTTCCAGGACCTGCAGAAGAGAAGCAGCCCCATACCATTATGCTGCCTCCTCCAAATTTCACTGTTGGGACTGTATTTTTAGGATCATGCGCTGAGTTTTTCTGCCTCGTCTCATCAGACCATAGTACAGCGTCCCCAAAACTTGCAGTCTTCTCTAAATCTTCCTTGGCAAAATTCAGACGATTTCTGACATGAATTGGTTTCAACAAAGGTGTCTTTTATGGTGTGCGAGAATGGAATCCTTCGCTCCTAAGAATTGCTCTAATTGTATTTTTGCATATATTTGTCCCAGCTGCTTCCAAATCTTTCTGAAGTTCAGATCGAGTCACTCGAGGATTCTTCTTTACTTTACGAACTATATGAACGCCATGAACGTGATAGACTTGCAGTGAACTGATATGACGTGAACCGGCGAATCGTGTCATCAATAGTTGAGATTGGTATTTTATCCTAGATGAAATTTTTCTATAGCCCAAACCACTTTTATGTAACTGAACAATTAGTTCTCTGCTCCTTTTTGGCAATTCTCTAGTCTCTGCGATATTAGAATTAGAGTGTTGAACGATGATCTCCTTCTCATGCAGCTCTCAGACACTGACTCAGGTCCGCTGTTTCATGTTGACGAAGTAGATTATTTTTCTAGAAAGTTCTACAGTATTCCTGTCACGTAAACCATTCTGGAATCTTAGAGAACTATTTATTATCGCTTTAAAACAAATTGCGTGGGTGTGTTGGATACTTTTTGAGGCGATAATCTAACACTTCTGTCGATATAATATCAATGTTTTACTATTTGTGTATTCTAATACCGAATTTGTATTCAACGTACAAAATACATAGGATGTTCAATTTTCGATTACTTTACTGTTGTGTAACTATGGTAAATAAACTTTTGACCATGTATCGGATATTTATTGCAACCACTATATATATGAAGAGTCTTCACAAAGTTGGTAGAAGTATGAATAAAATAAATAAAATGGTATAAATTTTATTTTTCAACATAAGCTCCATTGAGGTCAAAACATTATTGCAAGGGTTGATACCATCCCTTTATCCCATATCTATACAACTGAGGACCGATAATAAAACCAAGTTAAATCAGTTCTTTTAACATCATTAACATAAGGATGAAACAAAAAATTTGTCGGATGAGGCTAAGTCATCCGACTTTTTTTTGGTTTCCAAACCTTCAGATAAGCATGTGATGCACTCGTTTTTCGTCTAGTAATAATGTTAAAAGACTCATGCGAGAAAGTGTTCAGAATCTTTTTCACACGCTTCCATGCCTTGTGGCACTTATAGCACAAACATGCATATCACTCCTGCCTAAGGGCAGGCTCACACTCAGAACGAACGACCACCAAGGAATTGGAGGCGTGAAAATCGTCCAGACGTTCTAGGTATAGTCGTCAGACCTACGGCAATGAGGGTGGCATAGAACTCAACGACTTTATCACCGACCTAAACTCTTTGACTGCGATAGATAAAACAGTCATATCTTAAAAGGCCGACCACTGGGCCTGATCCAAGCACCACCGAGGCGTTTTTTCAGGTATCAGCAGCCAAGAGATATAGATTTGTATATGAGAAATTGATCATTACCATGAAGGTCACCGACCACCTCCTGCACAAAGTCAGTCTGTGGGTCTGGAGAGCATAGGGATATATCTAGACAAGAAAAATACGCGATTCTCAGAGAATGATTCGTGAATTCACCCAAATTTAGGACACCGATCTCCAGCTCTTCAATCAGGTCGATAAGGTTATAGTTCCTGAGATTGATGATTTAGTCTTCCCAGAAGGCTCGGTTCGTCGCAAGAGCTTTCCACTCTTCCTACCTCGAAACTTGGCTGGCGAGGAGTTTTTTGGATCAGGGCTCTTTCCAAGGCACCCCCTCCAGCCTTGGATATGGGCGAGAGATTCAAATCTCTCTCATTATTACCCTCCTTTCGGAGGTCAATCTTAAGATGCCACGATGGTGGTCTCGCGAGCACCTTCTGAGACTTTGCCTCCTGTGAGTCTAAAAACTCGGTTGAAGCATTGGGCCGATTTACCTTTTGCGAAGGAGTTGCAGGGAGATAGCCGGGGCAGGGTGGGGAAACGTTTAGTCTCCAGCTCTAATAGGGTGGTGACCTGGATATATATGACCCACAGAATGGTTCAGAATTAGCGTATGCCTACTGTGCTCGTAGAGTTGGAGTGGCCAGAAACAGAAGGTTCCTTTTTAATCTGAGATGAATGGAAAGTCCTAGGTTACACGGAGTACGAGAGGACCTATTCCTTGACCTCTCGAAAAGAGATTGGGTCCAAAAACTGAAAGGCCATAGCTTCTTTCTTTAAGAGATATGAACCAAATTGCTTCAAGAAATCAAGCTGTGTCTCGCCGAAATTCACGCACTTTACTTTACATAATGCAGTTATTAATGTAAGGCCTTAGAGCAGTTAGCGCAGATTTCGGGTTGATCAGACTTAGCACGTCTGCTTGTTTGATTCGTATAGCTAAAGCGGTGACAATGTTAGTACCTCCGCGGCAATGTTACGCATCCTTTGACGCGATAGGGATACTAACCTGCACACACTGACTCAGGGAGCCTGTCTAACGTAACGAAGAGTGTAGATAGAGGGGGGTCTAGAGCCCTCTTCCTGTTTTCTTCTCACACTTTCAAACTTGACCGCTTCCTAGGCAATCAGCTCTTCAGTGATGTTTTCTAGGGAGTAGTCCAAGATTTGTATCACATAAAGTGCTCATTTAACGAAGTTCAAGGTAGACTGAAGTTTTACTTGTACAGACGAGCCATCGAGTATCCGAAGAACACTTACAATGGTCTCCGAAACAGGAAATGCCACATTCACCAGGAAGGTCCCATCCGAGAAAAGTGTGAGCCTCAGTTCTCTACCGAGAATCCCCGCAAGTGCTTGACACTGATGGGGCGTGTGTCCTTTGGAGAGCATGCTTCCATCAGTAGAACCTATGACGAGGAAGTGCCTAAACCCCTCAGGCTAGAAAACGTCATGTCGCCTTTCGATGAGGAGCCCCAACGTCATCAAAGCTCCTTACTTTGTCTATTTTTTTAAAACTCCTTAGCCTAAGCAACTGCCAAGTTGGCAGTGGACTCTTCCGTCCACCCCACCCATTGCCCTCAGATAGGAGAGGAACCCCTAGTTTTCTTTGTGTTCTTCTTCTTCATTTTTGGAGAAGCAGAATGGCTTGCTTAGAAATGTCGTTGAAAACATTACAGTAAATATTTCTAAGAGGAGGAGCGATAAATATTACTTTAAAATATGATCTTGCAGAAATATGAGTTGTAAAACTAATTCTTTATTCATATCTGTTCTTTCTTTACCTAGCCTAAGCCTCTAACTTCCATCCTTCTCCTCTTTGGGGGGCTAGCCTCGAGGAGATCTTAGGCTCATTGCTGGTTCTAAATTCTGCACTCATTTTTAGTTCTCCCCTTACATAATTTCTGCACGTTAATTTCATTGAAATTAAAGTACAATATCAGCGATGACACATCACGGAGAAATTATGTAAGGATAGTTCCAGCAACAGCCATCAGGATTCTTGGCGAAGGATGAGGATCGATGGTGTCAGTGGCACGGTGACGAGACTGTGACCTTGTGGAAGGTCTGGCAACCTAGAACGCAGATGGCAAGAGTTTCTCGAATTTCCCTGCGAGAAACGATAACAGGTGCCTTAAAGCATGGGAGGGTGGTTTAAATGGAGCTACTGAGGGCCAAAAAATTCGATCAGGGTATCGACCGTTTTAGCAAAATTGTCCAAAGTAGTGCTAGAAGTCAGGGTTGCCAAGACCTGCTTCGTCTGAGTCAAGGAACCCTGCAAGAACAGCTGCCAATGGAGGTCGTCACTGACGGCAAG
Organism: Ceratothoa steindachneri; assembly: GCA_963969495.1. Lineage (NCBI taxonomy): Eukaryota > Metazoa > Arthropoda > Malacostraca > Isopoda > Cymothoidae > Ceratothoa > Ceratothoa steindachneri. Next base: position 13,293 of record CAXAKS010000201.1, on the reverse strand, counting down.
GTTCAGGGAGTCAGCGAGTGACACGAATGCACGCAGAAGATCCGTGCGTCCTGTCATATTGCTTCAGGGACTGCCGCAGACGCTATACTGTATATTGCAGATTGTGGTTAGATAGATCAACGCCCGCTTGAGTGTCTCATCACTGTTTAATTGAATCCATAGTTTCTGATTTCAACCTCCATTCGGAATGGGCAGTGAGTTAGTCGTGTGTCTAAGATCAACCACCAAGCTACAGCTAACCAAGTTACAGCCAACCAACAGCTAACCAATTAACCTAAAAATTTCTGAGAGCAATTTGGGTTTCCAGCATCAGTTGTTGAGTCTGATTCGACTCCACAACCAACGATGGTGTAGGATTCTAATAAAATAATGCGAAATACAATAAATGTGAATAAAACTGCAATGTTTTAGCGGTAACTAAATACTTTTGGTAAAAATGCTAAATTAGAGAAAATGATATTTAAAGGGTAAACCCTTATAGGTGGTAACCTGAGATAAACCTCTTCGAGAGTTGTGAGATTACCAAGGGGTGGTTTGTCATCGAATTTTGGTACCACTCATGCGGCAGCCAAATGGGTTTCATAATTCGGCTGGGCCGCTGCCTTATATATTTAATCGGTTCACATAACATAAAATTGTTTTTCTTAACTTACATTAACATATTTTATTAATTCTTACATAACTATTAAATCTTATAATTGCTATAGAAAAAATACAAGGAATTATTTAAGACGAAAGAATGAGTCACTATTTGTGGCCTTCAAATAAACAGAGTTCATATAGGACAGCTTAATACTTTAAATATAAATTGAACATACTAACACATCTCACTTTATTTAATTTAATTTTTTTACAAGGCTTTACATATTTACTCAATCTTACCATTGTTGGATCATGGATCATATTAAAATAAAATGTTTCTAGAGATTAATTTATATTACATTGTTCTGATTGTAATCACAAATATATACCGATTACAAAAACAAAAGAAATCCATTGCATTGTTATAGCAGAAATTGTTTCTATTTAAGTACCCCTTTGTTTGGTTGCCAAATGTCACAATTTCTCCTATTTCTCAGCGCTCTTCAACAAGTAACCTTTTCTTTTGTTAATTTTACTCGATTTATATTAAATATATTGAGGAAGTAAGATTGAAAGTATGATATATAGTATTTTACGTGAATTTTATATATACGTAGGTGAGTCAAAAAGTTCTCAGACAAATGCCAGATTATTGAAATGTTCGATTTTGTACAAGTAAATGCAGGGTCAAACACGACTTTCATGTTTTCTGAACAATTCCTACAAAATTCGTCATTCAATTTGTCGAGACTCTTTGTATTAGATGTGCTTCAAAAAGGTTACTTTTTTGAACCCATAAAATGGCAAATTTTGAGATAAGAGCGAACATTAAATTCCTGACTAAACTTGATTGGAAGCCTGTTAAGATTATTGACGCTCTACAACAGGTTTATGGTGACTCTTCGCCATGTAGAGCGGTAGTTTACGACTGGATTAAGCGCTTCAAGGGGGGCAGAGAAGAAGTTGAAGATGATCCACGTGAAGGGAGACCCTCCACCTCCATTAACCCAGAAAATGTCGAGCTTGTGAGGAATCTAGTGGATAAAGATCGCCGTATTACTATTGATGAAGTTGCCAATGCATGTGAAATCTCTCATGGCTCAGCATTTGGAATTCTAACTGAAAATCTTGGCCTGAGCAAGCTTTCAGCACGTTGGGTCCCAAAAGCGTTGCGAGAAGACCAGCTGAATTATAGGGCCAACCTTTCTTTGGCTATTTTGACCAAGATTGAAGCAAACGAGGATAGTTTTTTTGAGCGCCTCGTAACGGGAGATGAAACTTGGGTGTATCAGTTTGATCCTGAAAGTAAAAATCAATCAAAAGAGTGGCACCCAAGGGGGGCAGCAGGGCCTATCAAGTTCAAGACAGAGAGGTCCGTTAAGAAGATAATGGCTACAGTTTTTTGGGATTCGGAGGGAATTATTTTAATAGACTTCTTAGAAGGACAAAAAACTGTTAGATCCAGCTATTACGAAGGAGTTTTAAGGAAGCTGAAAACTTCAATAGCCAAAAAACGACGAGGAAAGCTCCACAAGCAAATCTTGTTCCACCATGACAATGCCCCTGCACATTCGTCCAAAGCTGTGAGATCTCAGCTACGGGAATTTCGATGGGAAACTCTTGCTCATCCCCCTTATAGCCCTGATTTAGCACCCTCTGACTTTTTTCTGTTTCCAAATTTAAAGGGACACCTAAAAGGAACCCGGTTTCAATCATTAGATGAAGCAAAAAAGCAGGTCATTACTTGGTGCCAGAGACAACCCCGTGAATTCTACAAAGATGGTCTTTACCGTTGGATTCATAGATTAAGAAAGTGTATAGATGTTAATGGAGCTTATGTAGAAAAATGATTACAGTATTATTACAAATAAAAATTTTATGCCATTTATCTGAGAACTTTTTGACTCCCCCTCGTATATCATTTTAATTGAAAAGAACTCTTCTATTGATCTTCTATATTTTCTTTCGAATGATATAATTGCCAAAGTCCTCCCAAGGTTAGTCCTGGAATTATTGAAAGTTTTGAAGGTCGTAAGGTGATAAATCAGAATAAATGAGAGCACGCGACTTTGGTCAGCAGACCTTGTTAAGGTTCCTTTGTGTTAATTAGGCCAAATTTATTTAGTTACTCATGCAAAACGTAACTTCGTTTAGTAAAATGAGTAACAATTGAAATATTTTAACTAGCGTTTAAATTATGTAACATTAGGAGATATCTAGATTTTACTTTGACAGTATTTGCTTGGACGTTGACAAAAAGATTGATAATACCACAGGGGACCAGCACTCTTCAGACTCCCCTTCGTCGAATGTTTTTTTATGGTTCAACGTGTGAACGCATTGTAGAGTTTTATAAAACTACAAAATGCTCATTTTTTAGGTACTTTTGAGTCATATTCAATTCTACAATGTGGTTCTAATACCACACCGTAAAAATTTTAATTTTTTACGGGTAATATTTATACATGCTGATACAAGGGCATTGACATTCAGATGCGAATGAGGACGTTCAATGTATATTCTATCGAGGATGTAAAAAAAGAGGGATTTTGGTGCCTTGTTATTTTTATGCAGTAAATAATATTGATTAATTGCGCGAGTTATTGCACATGAATGAGCCAATAAAACTTGTAATTCAGGAGTTACAAATTTATCGATTGATAATAATTTGTTTTAAGAACAGTAGTGCGAATAATTTAGACAGGTTATTATTGTAATACACTAGTATAGTGAGTAATTACTTTCCCTGAATAAAATATGGAAGTGAGTTCGTATGCCAATAATTATTTAGCTTAATTAGATTTATTTGAACTAGAATAAAATCACTGCAGTTCACTTCGTATAGAAAATCTAAGGGAAACGTAATGGGAAACTTAAATTAGTGGTGTTGGAGAGTTGCGTGCTTAGGCCTTTGCTGTCGTTACTGCAAATTTCCCCAGGAGATTGGAGTCAGTTGAATAGTTCAAGGACGCCAGAGAGAGAGAGAGAGAGAGAGAGAGAGAGAGAGAGAGAGAGAGAGAGAGATATGGAAGGGGGGAATTTCTCTTTCTCTCTGGATGGAAAATCGCCGAGAAATATGCGTCGTGGAGAAAAACATGACTAAGCTGGAGTTCGTCTCCTTCGTGCGAATCCTTTTGCTTCTTGACTGTGATCCAACGCTTTTGAAGCAATCTTTGCTGCTCTATCAGTTGTGAGAACACGGCACCTTGCGCTGATCGTGTTCTTATGGAGATCTGAGCTAAGCGGAAGTGAAAGGAACAGAGTAATCGCCTTTTCCTCCTCAGAATTCCGCCCTGGCCATGAGATCGACTTGATGGTTCAGCCAAGCTCTAGGGCCGGTAGAAAAGATAATTAATAGGCGAAGTGCCTCCCTGGACGACCTGGCACAAGGCAGAAAAGTGGACTAGGTCTTCTGGCTTACTAGCTGTGCATGTACGCGTATATGAGCAAGTCTGTGAGGTGTACTCCAGCTGCTTTACAATTTGTCATCCTCTTAAATTGTGTGGAAACCTTTGACCTTCTTTATAAATTTCCTAAAATTCCGAATGAATTTCTAAGAAACCATTAGCAATTTTTCCGTTAGTGATTTTCTTCCTATTTTACTTATCGTAATCAGTTAATGTGGCAATTGTTAAGCGTTGTTTCATCAGGATTTCTTTAAATTTCTTGTTTTCATAGGTATTTTTCACTAGATTTTTATGTTATCTGATTTTCCAAAAGTCGTTTCCTCATTGGCTTCTCTCGTTTAGTACACTTGATTATTTCTCTAATTGTTATAAGCCGTGTTATGCCTCATCTAGAATTCTTTTACTTACCTCATTTCCTTTTGTACTAGATTAACTCGTCTAGATGTTGTTTCCTAAAATTTCCATCTACAAAATAGTTTCTGTTATATTAGGTTGGCCAGAAAGTTCTGACTAACTTAGAAGCGAAAGAAAACAACAAATTTTAGGGAGCAATGCCAACATTTATTCTTCCAAATAAAGTCCATCATTCTCTACGATCTTCTTCCAGCGACCAGCCAGCATCCCAATCTGTCCCAGATACCAGGTTGATGGTCGCCTGATTCAGTGGAGCCTTCCCTTTCAGTATCGCAAATTTCTCACAGCAATTCTTGTAGAAAGCTTTCGCTTATAACAGTGGCGAATCGAAACTCTAATTCCACTTTCTTCCAAACTCGTTTCTGTCAGTTGGGGCTCACACAAAGAGAAATAATCTGCGCCGGAGCAACAAACAACAGCAGCGGACAAAGGCTGGTAGTCGAATGAGGCGGGCTAGCCTAATATAATGTTGGTGTTGCTCCATGAAATTTCGTTCTTTTCTTTCCTCTTCCTAAGTGAGTCAAGACATTCTGGCCAACCATATATATTTGTTGCAGCTTTATAATGAAAATGTTCACACTTGATTGTTATGTTCGCTAAGCTTGTTTGCTAATGGTATTATTAAAACATTTATTATGTTTTGCTGAGAATTTTATTTATGATTTTTCTCTTTGTCATGTGTCTGCAATTTTTTAGTTTTCGACATATGTGAAATTTCTGGTCGTCATTACTCTTTGATCGCTATCTATAGTGAAAAATAATGACTCCTACGTCAACAATGAAATTGTTTAACCACGAAGGTCATTAAGTAGTGATTTGTTTTTTTAGCTCTCCTTGGTGCAGGTCATGTCAATCTTCTTCGCTTCTACATTTATGTCTATTGCATGGATTGAGATCACTCAGCTTTGCATTTGTGTCTCATGCATGGATTGAGCTCAGTCAGCTCTTCATTTCTGTCTCATGCATGGATTAGCCTCACTCAGCTCTCCATTTCTGCCTCATGCATAGATTAGGCTCACTCAGTTCTCCATTTCTGTCTCATGCATGGATTAGGCTGATTCACCTCACCATTTCTGTCGCATGCATGGATTTGACTCTAAGCTCTCGAATCCTCTCATACATGGTTGGGTTAAATGAGCTCTCCATTTTTGTCTCGAGGATGGATTGGTTTCACTGACCTCTCCATTTTTGTCCTATACATGGATGGAGCTGACTGAACTCTCCATTTCTGTCTCATGCATGTATTGGGCTGACTCAGCTGAGGCTCAGCTCCCCATTTCTATCTCATGCATGGATTTGACTCACTAAGCTCTCTTACTGCGTTCTCCATTTTGGGCAGATGCAAACATTGGGCTCAGTGAGTTCTCCATTTTTGTATCATGCTCGATTGGGCTCACTATCTCCCTTTTAGTCTCATGCATGGATTGAACTCAATGAGCTCTCCATTTCTGGCTAATTCATGGATTGGACTCATTCAGCTCTCCATTTATCTCCTATGCATGATTTGAGTTCACTGAGCTATATCCCTTTATCTCTTATGCATGGATCAAGCTCACAGAGATCTCCATTTCTACTTGATGGGTAGATTTAGCTCACTTAGCTCTTCATTTCTGTTCTTTGCATGGACTGGGCTCACTCAACTCTCCATTTGTGTTTTGCTCACTCAACTCTCCATTTATGTTTCCTGGATAAAGTAGGTTCAGTGAGCTCTCTATTTCTCTTTCATGCAAGGAGTGGGCTCATAGAGCGCTTCGCTTCATGGATGGATAGTTGTCACTGAGTTATTAATTTATGTCTCATACATGAAGATTGGGCCCACTCAGATCTGCTTCTGTCTCGTGGATGAATTGGAGTCACTAACCACTCCATTATTGTCCCATAGATGTATTAGGCTCACTGAACTCTCCATTTCTGCCCTCTACATGGATTGGGCTCTTAAATCTCTTTTTTCTGTATTATGAATGAATAGGGGTCATTGAGCTCTCAATTTAAGCCTCATGCATAGATTGAGCTCATTCAGCTCTCTATTTCAGTCTCACGCATGAATTTCGGTCATTGAGATCTCCGTTTCAGTAACATGTGTGCATTAGCTCTCCCTTTTCTGTCTAATGAATGGATTTTGCTCACTCAGCTCTCTATTTCTGTCTCTTGCATGAATTGGGCTCACTGGGCTCTCTATTTTTGTCTTGTGCGTGGTTTGGGCTCATGTAGTTCTCCATTTCAGTCTCATGAATGAATTTACGTCTCTTAGCTCTCTCTTTCGGTCTCAATCCTGTATTAGCTCACTGAGCTCTTCATTTATGAATCTTATATGAAATGGTCTCAATGAGTTCTATATTTCATTCTGAGTGCTCCATTTCTGTGCCATGCAGGTATTGTACTCACTGCGCTCTCTATCTACTCTCATACAAGGATTAGGGTCACTGAACTCTCCTTTTCTTTTACTGCATGGATTCTGCTCAATGAGCTCTCAATTTCTGTTTCATTCATGAATTGGCGTAAGTAGCTCTCAATTTATGTTTCATGCATAGATTGGGCTCACTGAGCTCTTCATTTCTGTCGCAGCATGGATCTGGCTCAGTGATGTTCCTATTTCTGGCTCATGCATGGATTGGGATCAATTATCTCTTAATCTCATGCATAGATATATTTAAATAAGCTGTCCAAATATGTCTTATACATGGATTAGGGTCAGTCAGCTCTCTAATTCAGTCTCATCCATGGATTGGAATCGCTCATTTCTCCATTTTTCTTGTATGCATAGATTAGGCTCTCTCAGCTCTCGAATTTCTGACTATTGAATTGATTAGCCGGATTTAGCCCTCCATTTCTGTTTAATGCTTGAATTGGGTTCACTCAGCTCTCCATTTTATTATCCTGCATGGATAGATACAATGTTATTACAAAAACAAAACAAAAAAACAAAACCGGGACCATCCGACATACTTAGATGTAGAGTCGCTCGCGACTAAAAATAAACAGCCTCGTACAGGTTCTTAGGATAAATCGCTCTCCTGAAGTTTAACGTTCGTCTCGAAAAGTAATTAGTAACTTTTTGACAATAAATACCGTCAACGCTCAACATTATAATCGATATGTCCCCTAACGGATCAATAAACAGCCTCCTTCATATTTTCCCAAGTAATATAATTTTCGTACGTCATTCATTATTTGTCCCTAACTAAATCGTTTTTCTTTCCGTTAACTCGAGGAACATTAGTACCGTTAAAAAAAGAAACAAAAGACATGAATGTAATATTTTAGGTTGAATAATTCTAAAAAAATCTGATATACGAATGTAGGTAATAATTAAATGAATCGAGAATTTGATAAAGAGAATTTGTGGCCTGAGCACTAAAATGAGAAATATGGCGGCATTTGGCAACTACTGAATGAATGTTTTCTAAATTTTACCATTTTAGTATATTAAATATCGAAACTTTTTCCTCTAAATATTCTAACGAAATTTAAAACCATTTTGTTGTTTAACATTCTCTTTCAAATGCTATAATTGTCAAAGTCCCTTCCAAGGTTAGCTCGGGAATTATTTTGTTTTGGCAATAACATCATAACTATTCAGCCGATCTAACGAAATTCCAAACCATTATGTTGTTTTACATTCTCTTTCGAATGATATAATTGCCAAAGTCCTCCCAAGGTTAGCCCGGTAATTATTTTGTTTTGCAAAGACATCATAACTATTCGGCCAAATCTAACGAAATTTGAAACCCTTAAGGTGTTTACATTCTCTTTCTAATGATAGAATTGCCAAGGTTCTCCTAAGGTTACTCCGGGAATTATTGAAAGTTTTCAAAGTATTAAGGACATAAATCAGAATAAGTGAGGGCACATGACTTTTTGGTCAGCAGACCTGGTTTACATTAGGGGACATATCGATTATAATGTTGAGTGTTTTAGGTTTAAATTGTCAAAAGGTTTGCTAATTACTTTTCTGGACGAACGTTGAACTTCAGGAGAGCGGTTTCTCCAAAGACCAAGTACGAGCTCCCCTATTTTTTTTAAGGGGTCTGAAGTTGCTTTTGTAGTTTTGCATCTTTACTAATCTTATTTTCACTGTTTGCACATATCGCACCAGCATAGGGAACCACAATAATAAAACTGTCATTTGACCAGTCTATTTGGACTCTTCTAAAAGAGAGGTCCCTACGACTTCGGGAACAGTGCTCTTTTTAGAGCAGTATTATCCATTCGGACTTTCATAAGTTAAAGATTATTTTGTTTCGACGTGAAACTATTATAATATTTCATAAGATACAATATGCTAGCTTTTTAGGTTTCTTTGACTCTCTCATTCCATATTGCAATGTGAACATCATACCTATCTACGTAGTTAACATTATTTAAATAAGTTGGTTATCCACAAAATAACGTTTTCTTTATTAATAAGAAATTTTAGAATTATGAATAACCAAAATAAAACAACTATGCGTTACTAAAATTATATTTTAATAGCAGAAGTCAATTTGGATTTTATTAGGGGTAAATAAATTACCAATCAAACTTTTAGGCAACGAAAAAAAATTGATGAGCGTTCAAGGTCAAAATATATTTCAAAAAGACCGCAAATTTACACTACAACCAGTACAATCCGCGGCCATAAGTGAAATTAGCCAATAACGATGTACTCGACTAATTTTAAATCACAAAAAAACTAGTTCTCATCTAATTTATTTAAGATACAAATATTAATTCTAATCAGATAAAAGAAATAAAAAACACAAATATAAAAATAAACCTAAAAATTAACGAAATTAAATTACGAATAAAAAATAGTAATTAACAAAATATTAAGTGAAACAAAAATTTTTAAACTACGATGAAATAAAATAGTTCAAATAAAAGAGTATAACAAATACCCTTAAAAACAAACAAAATTAAAAAAGTATTAGATAACTTTGCTAAAAAAATAGTAATTAACTCATTCAACAATATAATTTACTAAGTAACAATTACTAATATTTAACAAAAATATTTTTCTTTGTATGATTTCACTTCTTGCAGATTTTTTTAGCACTTTCTTTTTTCTACAATTTTGCCCATACACCCCCTTTTTGGGTGGGTTAGGCCCCTCACACCCCAATTTACTTTAATTTGGGTGAGGAGCTATGTCCCCTCCCCCCACACACCTCGATTGATTTTAAATCATTTTTGAAACCGTTGTGCGAAACATATTTGGAAAAAAGACGAATCATCCAGGGAAAAATCTCGAAAATCAACCGAGCAGCTATTTTGGTAATTATACAGATTAACGCTACACAATCGGCAACAGATTGTGTTACTAAGCATGCTTAAATAACCCCTCTTCCTCCCCCTCCACACACACACACTCACTCTAACCTTCCACATCGCTGTTCAGAAAATAAAAAAAATAATATTAACATTAAAAATTAACACGCGAGAGTAAATCAGGTCGTGTCATTGCATCTCAAGATGGTATCGTGGAAGAACTCTTGAGTTAAGGAATCTGGTTGAAATATTGTCTTCTTGTGACTTCATATAAAGTGTGATAGACCCTCTCCGCCATCGATATATTACTCTCAATTAGGACACTATTAAAATGATACTAAAACTATTACAGGCTTTAGTAGCCTAAAACGCTGCGTCAATCTTATTCATAATTACCCAATAATCTACAGGCGTATCCAAAAATATTAAATCTCTGGTAGAGAGTAAAGAGAGCTGAAGAGAGGCAGTTAAAAAAAACATGTTTTGTCTACGAACCATTGCATCGAGCACACCTTGAGGAGACTCCTCATCCATGCTAAGCAAGTGGCTGTATCAAATAGATCAACCTAGCAGCCCTTGGATATACATTGGTTTTAGTTCAAAAGGAACACTCCCCTATATTTGAGGTGGTGAGTCAAGTTATTTTTAGATCATAATTTTTGTTTAATCGGGGCATCTCTTGAAAAAATTCATCCAAGGAATCAATGACACTTTGCGGTGTTGTGATGAGCAGATGTCTAGCAAATATTGAATTCTTTTGGACCGGTACAATTTTTCCCGTCTTGCCTTAGCTGCATTAAAAGAAGTCTCAATAGCAATAAACTCTCTAACTCAAATGTTTTAGATGATACATATTGAGTAAAAAAAAAAAAAAACGAAAACCAGGCGACTGCCTAAGGATCGAGGCAGGAAACGATGATTCTGCTTACGTGTGTAGTGGTTCATCGATGAAGGCTTCTTCGACTTCCACTCCTCTGGCAAGGGGGTTGTTTGGATTTGGAATGCCTTCTTCCTCCGTTTTCACGCCGACGGCTGTCCAGCCTACTTCGGCCCATTCCACATCAATCCAACATTTAAACACATAATAAACTTTACTCCAACACCAACATGCGCTAGACGCAACCAAAACACTGACAACACCAAACACCTCATTGCCTGCCCGAACCTCAGACATTCACGCAGCACCCACAAGATCTCCAACCTCAGGGACCTATGGACTCTTCATGGGAAATTGATGGCCTTCCTAGGGGCCGGCTACATCTCCGAATGCAAAAGAGTTGTAGGGGCTGGTAAGTAGTGAAACATGAGTGCTTAGCTGAAGCTTTATCACAACATTCCAAAGGATGTTTACAAAAGTTTTTGCTAATGTTTAAATTCAATTTATACCTACGAAAAGTATGCTTTCCATGTTTAACTTTAAATAATTGAATTTATTAAGTTTCTAAATTTATTTTTTATTGAATTGAGTTTAATATTTTTTATAGACAAAGCAAATATACTGTAACCAAGGCTTTATTCAGTTTATAACATTGCGTATGTTCATCTCCAAAACTAAGAACATAAAACAACAGCAACACATTAGGTTGTCAAGAAATTAATGATATTTTTTTTTTGTTTAAATAAAAGTGTAATATAAAAGTGTAATGATATTTTTTTTTGTTTAAATAAAAGTGTAATATAAAAGTGTAATGATATTTTTTTTTGTTTAAATAAAAGTGTAATATAAAAGTGTAATGATATTTTTTTTTGTTTGAATAAAAGTGTAATATAAAAGTGTAATGATATTTTTTTTTGTTTAAATAAAAGTGTAATATAAAAGTGTAATGATATATTTTTTTTGTTTAAATAAAAGTGTAATATAAAAGTGTAATGATATTTTTTTTTTGTTTAAATAAAAGTGTAATATAAAAGTGTAATGATATTTTTTTTTGTTTAAATAAAAGTGTAATATAAAAGTGTAATGATATTTTTTTTTTGTTTAAATAAAAGTGTAATATACAGTTCTTAAATTATGGATTTTCTTGTCTCAGACTGGAAAATTATCGACTTCAAAGGACACAATGAGTCCCTGACTAAGTGAAGTTCAGTCCTTAATAACTGACTTACAGCGAAATATTTATTTACACCAGTCCAATTGAGTCGCATATTTATACCAGTCCAATGTAGTCACTTATTTACACTAGTCCAATAGAGTCGCATATTTATACCAGTCCAATGTAGTCACTTATTTACACCAGTCCAATAGAGTCGCTTATTTATACCACTCCAATATAGTCGCTTATTTATATTAGTCCAATAGAGTCGCTTATTTATACCAGTCCAATTGAATCACTTATTTATACCAGTACAATAGATTTTCTTATTTGTATTAGTCCAATAGAGTTGCTTATTTATATTTGTCCAATATAGTCGCTTATTTATACCAGTCCAATAGAGTCACTTATTTACACCAGTACAATAGTGTCGCTTATTTTTACCAGTCCAATAGAGTCGCTTATTTATATTTGTCCAATATAGTCGCTTATTTATACCAGTCCAATAGAGTCACTTATTTACACCAGTCCAATAGAGTCGCTTATTTATATCAGTCCAATAGAGTCGCTTATTCATATTAGTCCAATAGACTCGCTTATTTATACCAGTCTAATAGAGTCACTTATTTATACCAGTACAATAGATTCGCTTATTTATACCAGTCCAATATAGTTGCTTATTTATATCAGTCCAATAGAGTCGCTAATTTATATTAGTCCAATAGAATCGCTTATTTATACCAGTCTAATAGAGTCACTTATTTATACCAGTCTAATAGAGTCACTTATTTATACCAGTACAATAGATTCGCTTATTTATACCAGTCCAATATAGTTGCTTATTTATATCAGTCCAATAGAGTCGCTAATTTATATTAGTCCAATAGAATCGCTTATTTATACCATTCTAATGGACTCGCTTATTTATACCAGTCCAATAGAGTCGCCTATTATATCAGTCTAATAGTCACTTATTTTTTACCAGTACAAAAAGATCTCTTGCTTAGAATGATCATACTTAAAATACTTTATGCATCTCGGGTAAGGTATTGCGCATGGCGTTATTAAGTTCGTCGGTCTTTTGAGGAATATGAAGGGAAAAACATATTCAAAAGTGGAATAATTAATAAACAACAAGGAATAGTTAGGTGTAAGGAAAATACACCTATAAATATATTTGTTAGCCCGCGCGTATGCATATTTGCCATGCACCCAACTATGTATATGCACGTAACTACAGGCAGACATACTTACATACATAACCCACGTGCACGCACACCCTGTAAAATTTCAGTCAGTTGAACGACGGTTAGGAAACTTGGGTACACGACTGTTTGTTTCGTCTCTTATTCAATTAAGTGAAACGGAGACACATGAAATAAAGGGAAAGTCCCTCCAATGACCTGTGGCGTTTTGTGATAGGATGATAAATGGTTATTGCCTTGATGATTTCCCATTGTTCAAATCACTTATAAGTGACTTTGAATGGCTAAATGAGGCTTCTGCCACTAGAGTGCGCCACCCAGCACCAAATTCGATTGCAGATTTGAAATCTCTACGGTGAATAACCATATGCCCCATGGTTATATGGGTCATTTCATGGCTCTAAT